>OMKZ01025222.1:2637-16493 GCA_900302535.1 Neoniphon sammara
ACTTTACTGTAACTCGTGTTATTGCTAAGCTGTTTTCTGTTTCACACACACACACACACACACATACACACACACACACACACACACACACACGCGTAGATGAATCAAAGTTTTAGTATTTTAATTTGTTAACTGTTGTGCCTGCTAAGTGCTTTGGCAATGTTGTTCCTGAACTTTCATGCCAATAAAGCTTATTGAATTGAATTGAAAGAGAGAGAGAGAGAGAGAGAGAGAGAGAGAGAGAGAGCTGGGTCTACTAAGCTTTCTTGTATCCTGAACAGCACTCAGCCAGGCCCCTGTGCTGCCTCATGTAAGATGACACACACCATCAGCTCCACACACACACACACACACACACACACACACACACACTCCTACACATGCTACAACACATCCAAGGTGCTAGGTGAGCTTCCCTGACAGCCAGGATCTTTACTGGCACCATGAAACATTTGGCTGACTGGAGGTCGCGCTCCTGTGGAAACATTAGGACTTTGATACCTACACAAAGTATACAAAATTATCCAAGTGGCAATGAAGTCTGACTTCATCAGCCACAGAGGGACAAACAGATGCATATTTTGAACATTCCTGTTCAACACATCCAGAAATCCACACACCCTGCTTTGACCACACACAGCGAGGAGAGACTTCAGTGTTATAGGTGAGCTAAAAGGCAGCCATTCAGCACAGAAATCCCCGTTATGATTTCTTTGAAAATGTTTTTTTCCAGTTTAATTCAAGCAACTTCTCTGCGGAGGAGAGGCTCGGAGTTTGGGACCCTCAGCCCAACTTTGATCGCATCCATTGAATAAAAACCTGTATAGAGGCTTAGCGGGCAGAAATTTGCAGAAATTTATCGCAGGTGCAAAATAAACAAATGTCTTTCTGGGGCAGGACTGGGCAGACGTCTTCAGCGCTGGCATGGAGAATGGAGAGCATTTTGATTCTGGAAACACATTTCAGAACAAATCAGCTGCGGCCTCAGACGCTGAGGAACATCCTCGCAGTCGGGTGGTGTGCGAATTTACCAATTAAAACCTCACCGAACGTGCCTGAAAACACATTACCACGGGGATAAACCAAATGATGAGACAAAAGACAACATCTCAAATAAGGCTGGGCAACATGGACGAAATATCCAACTAATCTTAAGGAATTATCTTAAAATTGATTTATAGCAATATCTGCTATCCAATGCTAAATTGATGTTTATATGCAGTGAACTGCATGGTGTTATTATGTATAATACAGCTCCTCAAGATTCAGATTTGTTCCAGGTCTTATTTTATGAGATATTTTAATCCGTATCATTGATTTAGACAACATAATGGTATATCACAGTAACACAACACCACGTCATTTCTTTATCACAAATCTTTCTTATTGAAAGACAATAACTACATTAATATTGAATTATTGTCCTGCCCTATCATCTTAATATCTGATTGTTACCTACATAGAGAATATAAACTGTCTGATCCTCTCCTCTCCTGTAAAGGTTCAGTGATCCCCAATAGAGGAAAGGAAGCACACACACACACACACACACACACAAAAACATAAACCCACTGTTACTCATGTAAAAGTGCACGTGGTCACTGCTTAACTGTGAAGGCTGAGATGTACTCCCTTCTCCACTTCAAACTCATTTTCTTGACGCAGCCTTTCCAGGTGAAATTGGCCGACCTTACTCACGTAAACAAAGAAGAAAAACATTTGTCTTCATGGGCATAAAAATCCCAATTCCATCTACATGAATCGTGAATTGTGAACAGTGATTGAATCTCAGTACCTGAATCTCTCGTTTCACGTCTTATTTACAGCCTGCTGATTTATCATCGGGGTGTTTTTCATGTTTGCACATATGTTTTACTATTAAATTTGTCTCAGAAACATAACAACACAAAACATAGAAGCGTAGAAGATGAACACACAACAACTCAGGTCTTGCATGACAGAGGTGTGGATACACACGTCCGCGTATGCCGGCATCACGTGCAGCCATGCACACAGAGACACATACAGACATATATTTTGCGACAGTTTTTTACAGCAATCATGCCAAAACGACAAATTGAATTGAAAAGTTAAAACATGACGGACAGAACGGGAGGAGAGAGAGAGAGAGAGATCCTCCATATTCTGTCATTCTGTTGGTTATAGCAACAGAAAGATCAGTGTGTCCAAGTGTCCCAAAAGAGGACAGCCGGGAAGATGTCTCAAAGCTTCTCTTGTTAGCGTCAACATCTCCTCCTCTCTGACAGGTGAGAGAGAGTTGGAGAGAGCGCATGTGTGTGTGTGTGTACTTTTATTCCTTCTCCCTCACTGGCAGCTATTGATTGAGTCTGTGGAGCTGAGAAACAAGATATCACAGAGCAACCAATCTCAGTTTGGATTATGTCATATCTCTCACTACCTTTTCCCTCCTCTACACCTCCACTCTGGATTCCCTTCACTCAAGTGGACAGATCCTCAAGGAGGAAAGAAACTCACCACACTTTCCAAGATATCTAACTCCCCAGCGAACCTCTACAAATCATTTTTACTGACTGCCAATTTTAAAGACGTACTCCAGACCTGGATGACTTCAAGGACGCTTTAAAGTCTCCTTAAAATGATGTTGCACTTTGGTATAGCATTGACGCTTTTTTAATGTACATGCCGCTATATGAGTTTATCAATAGCCAGCCACCAAAACTCCTGAAAACTACGCCTTTCTTCCTCTGTTTGTCTGACAACCAGGCCAATATTGCCCTCAGAGAGAATATCGATTCTATCCCCTCCAATTTAACTGGTGTCTTGGTGTTTTTTATATATTGGTGGTGAGCTGATGGCGATATTTAACATTTGATAAACTGCACTGGTATTTTTAGTGCTGTGTGAGTCATGTCATGCATTCGAGGTCTCATGCGTTGTTTGTATCACTACATGAATATGTTGATGTTCTGACCTCCCATATCTCTGCATGCCTCCTTCTAAAGAGTCTTTTCCAAATCCCTACAGGGAAGTCAATGTGTAGACTGTAGACCACATATTCTTTTATGTTTCACCAATAGTATGGTAGTCAGTAAAAATATGTGTCGATCATACAAAGACACAGTATATTCTGATATACTATATGATGCAAATAGCATGGCTAACATTAAAAGAGATGTCATTTCATGAACAAGTCACAGTATAAATAATGCATAGCATTATTCTCAATTCCCTGGAGGTTTTATACCTGTGGTAGCGTGGCTGTTTCATGTTGCTTAAAAGTGAAATGTTGAATGAAAAAGCATGACCCTCTGGTGTGTAGAATATAAAGTCAGAAGACCTAGACATGTATCAAAATGGATATGATTTCATTACATATTCAGTTGTCTCACACAGAGTAGGTATTCATCTGGTGGGAGGCCGGTTGATTTGGTTCAGTCATGTGGAAGGATAATTCTGAACGATAACTGGCCACTGTGCGCTGTATTCACTGTGAGAGCGTAAAAGCCTGAGCCCATGTTTCATATTGATATCCAGTGATGAGTGTTGGGTAAAACATTTAAAAAAAACAGAGCCACAAAGCAAAGTTGTGTCAGGTGAATGATCCAAACCCACAACTTGGTCTCCCAAGCACTGGAAATGACCTGGCAAGTGTCCTATTCTCCTGACTCTCAGTCCTCAGGGAAAAAGAGGGAAAGACAAACACACTTTCATTTAAATTGGCACATCAGGCACATCAGGCAAACAGATATGAACTATGGGCCTGAGAAAGACGACGTTAAAACAAATAAATACATAAATAAAATAACAATTAAGGAAAAGAAAGAAAAACATGATGGAAATTGTTAAAAGAGATAGAGAACAAACAGTGGCATTGAGAGAAGCACAGCGGAAGGTGGTGGAGGGTAAAGGCGAGTCTTGTTAATTTTAAATCTCTCTTTTCTTCAAAGGAAATACCTGCTGGCCTGTTCATTTCAACATCTCTCCCCCTCTCTCACTTTCTGATAGGAGAGGAACAAAGAGATGTGTATTTTTTTCATCAATATCTCTCTTCTGTTTGAAGCAAAGGATATATTTTTTTGTTAATAAGAAATATTCCTGAATAGTAAAAGGCAAATGAAGCTGTGTTAATAATATAAGAGAGCTTCCTTCTACTCATATGTGGCAATAATTAAGTCCCTGGAGTGGTGGCAGAGGAACGTGTGTGAGTGTGTGTGTGTGTGTGTGTGTGTGTGGGTTCGTATGAACATACTCAATAGAGGAATGTCAGTTTAACTATTTTTAATGAGTTTTGCACTGAGCTCTTCATCTTCTTAAAATCCAAATTCAACCTCCACTGTCCATCATGGAGAGATATATTTCCTGATGGGGACAATGTATGCAGTGCTAATTTTATACAGAACTCAAATCTCAGTTGCAGTAGTACCTGCAAATTAATGGGAATCAATTATGCGCCTACACTCAGAGTCTGACTGCAGTGGGATGAGACTTTTAAGCTAATTGCTACCTCGTTACAGAAAGTTTCCGCCAGTGATAATGGAGCATAAGATTATTAACAGAAAAGATACAGTTAGCACCAGGTGTGACTTGAGTACCAGTACCAGCAGAAACATAGATACGCGCTAGACGGCAGCTCAAATTCATGGAAAGATGCTTATGAACTTATGCACAAATGAAGATAAAACTAGCCATGTATGGGTAATTCTACCTAAACTGGGAGCTTGGGAGAATTTTTCTACATACGATACATAATGTACTGTATATTAATGATCTGTGAGCTTGATCATGCAGAAGGTGTCTGTAGAGACATATGTAAATTATGATGTGCTTTGGATGTATGCCACCATGAAACTGTGGACTTGGCCAAGCAAATTACATTGTGACAAAAAGTGGTAGAATACATGTCATACATATCTTTATATCTTTATATATCTGTATGTTTTTAATATGTTTTTGTTTTTCTTTAAGAAAAAGAAAAAACTTATATAGGTACTGCTGATTATTCCAGTAAAGGTGTGTGTGTATGGTAATTGCCTCAAAAATATACATGGCAGAAATATACACAATAGCTTTTCTATGAGACTTTCACCAAACTTATAATTGCTTCAGATCAAGAGAGATAAAGACACAGAGGTTTTCTCTGTGCTCATGATGCTGATGCACTGCTGCTTCTTTTTGCATTAACACCTCCTTTTGTCTTCTGTGCAAAAGTAAAAGACCTTAATCACCCCACCCCTACAGGACCACCAGGACTGAGCCATTTTGCATGGCCAGCTATTTACCAAGGAAGCAGCGGCATTTTTTTTTACATGGCAGTGGTGACCAAAACATACATACACACAAAAAAAATAAATCAAAAATAATATATAGGCCTAGAGAACAAGAAAGTTCAAGGGTTGGTGTAATGGACCAAGCAACAAAGATACACAGCTGGGGATAGAAAAATATAAGAGCTTAGGGAGGAGAGGGGAAAGACAATGTGTGGTGCAGTTACTGACACTGTTCTTGTGTGGCAATTGAAGCCACTGCCACACACTCCTTCCCTTTTGTCATTTCCCTGGAACAGTGGGTAAGTCGTCAATGGCGGCGTTCTCTTTGTCTGGGATGTGATGAACTGTGAACTTGAAAGGGTGCAAAGCCAGGTACCACCATGTTATTCTGCTGTCAGTGTCCATCCTACCCAGCCTCTTCAAAGCCTTGTGATCCGTCTCTAGAAGAAGCTCCCTGTGCTGGAAGGAGTCAAGGGCCTACTTCACTGCCAGGGAATCCTTCTGTACCGCAGAATAACGGACCTCTCTTGGCAGCTGGCAAAAGCTATAAGACAGTGGTTGTCTCGTAGCCCCAGGAGGAGCACAGCCCAAGCCTGTGGTCTGGGGCACCGGTTAGCAAAGTGAATGTTTTTTCAAAGTCAAGGCAGCACAGCACAGGATCCTTGCCCATAGCCTGCTGGATGACACTGAATTCTGCCTCAGCGTCCTTCATCCACTGGAGCAGGTTGGGAACTTTTAAACTGGTCATACTGTGAATGCAGCAGCTATAGCAGAGTAGTTGGGTATGAATCTGTGGTGCCAACCTGATATGCCAATAGATGTCCTCAGGTGAATCCTGGTTTGTGACACCATTCCCAATAACATAGTTGAGGAACTCAGTCTGTTCTGGTGATGTCACACTTCGTTGATGGCAGGATCACCTAACCCTTCCAGCATTGCAGGTGCTCTTCCTAGGCGGCTCAGTAAACTAAAATGTCATCCAGACAGGCAGAAGTCAAATCTGACAAACTCCACGGTACATTGTCCATAAGCCTCTGCAAAGTTGCTGTATCACCGTGCAACACAAATGATATGACCATAAATTGAAACAGCCCCGCGGGGGCTGAATACTGTCAGCTCACAAGCTGCTGAAACAGGGAAACTTTCCAGTAGCTCCTGCAAAGGTCAGTGGTGTTCAGGTACTTTGTCTTGCCCAGGCGTTCAATCAAGTCATCAGTATGTTGTATTAGATGTGCATTAAAATTGAGTTTAAGTAATTAATCAAAATAAATACATAACCTGACTGTGCCATCCCTCTTTGATACTTCCACACTGAAGTTGCACCTTTCACTCTGGGAAGGCTTGATAATTCCAAGGGACATCATGAAATTAATTTCTTCCTTCAGGGACACTATAGCTGCATTGTCTTGACAGCTTCCACAATGTCACTGAAGTATATTTGGGGTCTGATAGTAACATGGCATTAAATGGGATGAACCAACTGGTCTTAGTGGTATGGTTTCTACAAACTGTACAGGACAATCCAGGCTATAGGAGGGACGGCTCAAGTACCAGAGATATGGTTTCACTGTGGTACAGTTTTCTTCTAATGAGCAGCAAATTACCCAATAATAAGGTGAAACTATGTTCATATATATGTCCCACATCCCCGCATACATCAACTTTTGAGTGCCTCTCTGTCCACTCTACAATTATTTTGCTGCCTAACGCAACATATATGTATTGGTACAGTAAGTGTGAACAGAGCTTATACAAGAAAGCAACATAAGGTAAGGAGGAGAAATGAAAGACAGTGTGTGCAGCACACTCTCCTTCACTGTTACTGTGTAATAATTGAAACGTCCTTCACAGTGTGAGAGATTCAAAGACGAATGGGCAGAGGTTCATTATGAAGTTGCCACTGAAATAAGTGTGTCTTTGTCTGCCTCTTGAATGGGAAACACAGTGTGTAGTCCACTTAACCTGTTGCTGCCTAATAGTCAAGAAAGGCACCACATGCCTCTGTTTCATGCATGTTATGATATGAACAGATGGCAGAGCTCACTGGGCAGCCAAATCTCATACTAGTGTATGAATAAGCTTGGGAGGATACAGGTTTGATTCCTGGCATTGTCATAGCATTACTGTACCAGCTTCTCTCCCCTTGTGCAAGCAAAGAAAAGATGCATGTGTAAAAAAGGGTGAATATTAACTATATTTCAAGCTGTCTGATAATTTTCTCTGTAACACTTGGGTGTTGTAAGTAAAACACACATTCTGAGGAGTTCTGAGGAAGACATGCACCCTGCCAAAGCCACCCACCAATAACCAGAAATCACTGAAACTCACAGTTGATCTCATATAGAGTTTACACAACATTTTAAGTTGACATAAATCCTTATGGCATAAATCCATGGAATACATCGTAGTAGGGTAGGGTCTTAAAAATACATAGTGACAATAATCATTATCATTATCATCATCATCATCATCCTTATTCATATGGAACTTTTCTAAACATGGTTGCAAAGTAAAGAAAGACACATCAATAAAACCCAAACACAGATATGTAAAGTTAAACAGTAAAATAAGATGATAGTGATAAAACAAATAAAATGAATGGAAATAAATAACAGCTAAAGATTGTGAAAGGCTTTATGGTAAAAGTAAGTTTAAAGGAAATGTTACTAATTCTGCTAGCCTCAGGCTGAGTTCCTCAGGCAGGTCTATGCAAAGCCTTGGAGCCTGGAAGGCAAAAGTCCTATCACCTGGACACAGGAACAGTCGGGAGGTTCCTGCCTGAGGAGCTCAGGCTGCATGCAGGATCATAACAAGTTAAAAGTTTGGAGAGATAAGTTAGATAAGTCATGCACAGTCTTTAAAGTAATCAGTAAAATCTTAACTCAGGTCTAGAAGTCTGGATCATATATCCCTGAATCTACTTGAATATTTATTGCAGTTACAGTTTATTTAGTTGATGAGAACAATCAATTGAAAAAAAATTTTTTTTGACTTGCTCAGAATCATCTTAACTTTACATTATAAAATACAATATGATACGGTACCATAAGGTACAGCATGACACAATACGACATGAAACAGTACGGTATGGTACAATATGGTACAATTTGATGTGATATAATACAATACGGCATGGTGCAGTACACTACGATACAATATATTATTTGTCCCATAGGGAAATTGGTCTTGAACACAGTGCTGCATTGGAGCAAAGATCTCGGTCAGAGTGTGTTTAGGAGGACTAATATATTTAGGAGCAAATGAGACTAGATAGACAAAGACTCAAAACTAAGAAAGTGAAATTTCCCAGCTATATGTCATGCGAATAGAAGCAAACCCTGGGCAGTAAGACATTAGATAGTATGCTAATGTTTGTCTAACTTTTTTAAATTGAAATTTTAACAGGCAGTAGGTGGGATTTTGCTACTGACTGCTCAATTATCAGACTGTTAAAGATTGATTTTTTGTGCATTATTAACAACTAGATAAACTTTCCTTAAATTTTATTTGTTTTGGACATGAATTTATTGGATTTTTTGACTGGAAGTGATACTTCTATATGTGTGTGTGTGTGTGTGTGTGTGTGTGTCTCTCCCTCTCTCTCCCTCTCTCTCTCTTGCTCATCCTGTCTGTGTACATCTCTCTCTCTCCATGAGACTTATTATCCCAGAGGGAGATGGGCCGTTTAATGCTAAGTGCCAATTACTAGCACTCCGAGGTTAGCGGGCCAAGCTAGCCCACACTCTGTCTGCACTCCAAGCACTTTCTCTGCAGCCGGAGATAGCCCTCCAGCCTCTGCGCACACACACTCACACACTTTCTCTTTCTCTCTTGCCCCCCTCCCCTCTCTCTCTCTCTGTCCTCCTACTCTCCTCACATCCTCAACTCCTCTCATTTCCTCAGTTGTTCACGCTATCGCTTCCTTGTCTTTCTTTCCTTTACTTCGAATCCCCCCCCCTTCCTCTGTAAAATAAATGACGAAGGGAGAGAGTGTTCATCTAAACCCAGCAGAGCATCGCTCTAGTAGAATAGATTCAGGAACTGTGAGCTGCACACGTGTGTTCATGTGTCTGTCTTTGTGTCTGCCTCGGTCTTTGTCGGCCTGCATGCATTCCGGTGTGTGTGCATTCAAGAGTATCTGACATATTGCAGGAATAGCATCTTTCCCTTCCCTCTGCGTGTGTGATACAGGCCGTATGCTTCCCCTCAGCGATCAAATCAAATAGGCCCTCATCTCCCAGTGAAGCTCATTCAAAAACGACAGCAGTGATTGACAGGTGCCGTGGGCGATGCATGCACACACAGACGCACAAAACCACAGCTTGGATTTATCTGTCACAGCAAGGCGAGGCAGCGTGGCTGTGAGTTAGATCTCAACTTGGCTGGCATTATGCATTGAAGCATGTGTACGTTCATGAGCAGTACACCGAGGCAGGCGACCGACTGTATTAGGGCACATTTAGAAGTTGTGACACCGGTGTTTGGCAGCGATGGGATTCTGGTCTCTTCCTGCCACGCATGGCCTTTGTTTCCTGTTTCCTGTGAGACAGGATGTGACCTGATGCTGGGAAACAAGGAACCTCACCCTCCTGGAATGAGACAATATTGACACCAGGGAGGTAGGAGAATGCACACACACACACGCACGCATGCACACACGCACGCACGCACACACACACATACACACACACACACACACACACACACACACACACACACACACACACACAAATACACAGAGTGTTTCAAGAGAAAAGGCAATCAGCACAACCAGTGTGAAAGTGTGTGGGTGTGAAGTGAAACTGAGATTGATAAATGCTTCATGCTCTGCTGAGAGAACAGTGAGGTAATACCTCGCTTCCAGCCTCACCGCGCGCGCGTGTGTGTGTGTGTGTGCATGTGCGTGTGCGCGCATTCTGGTCTTTTATTCATGCGAGCTGGTTTGTGTGTAAACCCCATTGAAGTGCTGAAGGTCTTTAAACTTTATACAGTGGACAATGGGAACGACTTCATCCACCAAAAGAACAAGAAAAGATAATTTTTCTTCATCTCTTCCTCTGTTATCACCTTCCATTTCTCTCACTCTGTGTGCTAAGGCAGACACATATGTACATGCCTACACACACACACACACACACACACACACACACACACACACACACACGCATGCACTCAAACATTATAGGTGTTTACTGACTGGGTGTTTTGTTGAATGCCACATCCTAATGTTATGTTGTACATCTTTAATGACATAGCTGTGTCAATGAAGGGAAGATAGCATTAGCATGTAGTTAACTCAACATGTGGCCGAGCAAAGCTTGGATTTTGTTTCATTACACCAGCTGTGCTCAGTTGATTTTTGTCACTGCCGTTACCTATAAGTGGAATGCTCGAATACCCATTGTAATAATCCAGAATTTTAATACTTTTCATTATATTTTGAAAAGTATAACAAGAATACAGTATTGATTCATTCTAACACATTTTGATGCCTTACAACTGTCATAGTTTAACAAGCTCCAGTACACCAGCTAAATCTTCATTTTACTGCCCCTCTTATTTAAAACCTGGTTGTTTTCATTTACAAAAGCCTCCCCTCAGAACATTATAGGCGTAAGAGGAAATGTCTACTCTGATTCCCATTCAGTGATTTTCAAAGGCAGAATACATGCATGGAGCATTGAGATGTATGCACATAAAATCTGGCTGGGTACACCGTCGGTCTGCTTTTTAACTCTCCCGCACTGTGTGGAGGAATAACTCAGACTCAAACTACCTGGGAGAGGCATTGATCTCACAAGAGGTGGTTGAGGAACACAGAGAAAACCAGTGTGTGTGTGTGAGAGAGAGAGAAAGAGAGAGAGACAGAGACAGACAGATAGACAGACAGACTGAAATAAGGGAAGGCTCAGTGCAGTGTGAGTAGGAAAGTGTAGAATATAAAACAGGGAGAGAGGACTTGTAGGAGAATGATTGGGCAAATAGCACAGCAACTGATACAGACAGAAAAGCAGTAAAGAAAAATAACTACAAATATATGCAACAATATCATAGACTCCCATCCAACTCATGCATTTTAGATCACTTGAACATGTATTTTTTGTTAGCTTGGTATGCCAGCTTTTATCATCTCTGTCTCCACTGTCAACAGACTGTAAACGGTAAAAGTTAATAATTTTGAATTGCAAACAGACATTATAGAGGACGGCTAGCATTCCATACTGCTAACCTGCCAGCTGCTGGTACCCAGATGGCTTTTATCGTATGTACTTTTGACCAAGTGAACATCAGCTACTTGCAACCTCACAAAAGTGTAGTGACTTAATCTTTCCTGCAGGTATAAAACTGCATTTTTTAGAACAAACATTCCATTTTTCTTTTTATTAACATAGAAAGAGGGCTACAGGATGCTAATATTCACCTTTTCACCAGAAAAAAAATGCACATACTACAAAGATTAAAAATATGGCAAAAAGTTTACTTAGGACAAATATGTCTTTTTCTGCTTTCCATAAATCAAATCAGGAACCTGACCACAGTGCTCTTTGTTTCCTCAAGGTGAGATGAGCTACTACTGCAGACAGAGAAAATAAAGGGTTATTGAAGGCAGAGATTTCTGAGTGTGGCAAACCAGTTACTGGATCAATGTCAGAACAGGACAAAGCGATGCAAATATACAGAGAGGCGAGAGTCATGCAGAGGGATGGAGGGAGGCCGAGGTTTCCCCTGTCACCATCTGTAGTCTTGTGGAGAGCATAAATCCTGCTATCTGTGTCATGCATACTGTACTGCTGCTGCCACTGCATCAGAGATCATCAGTGTTCAAGCGCGCACACACACACACACACACACACACACCATGCACACACACACACATGCCACGCGCACAGACGGGCAGGACACACTTAATATCTTCCACCCCTCTTAGCCCCATCTGTCTACGTCTGTTCCTTTGCTCTTCTGTCTCATGCGCATAAACACTCTTGTCGCTCTGACACACACACACACACACAAACACACAGCCACACACACCCTGCCTGAGTCCATTCAGACACACTGTCTTTATTTTCATCCTTTATTTTTTTTCTCTTCTTCCTCTCTCTTTCCCTTTCTCTCTTGTTCATCTCATCCATCCTTAAGTCATCTTCCCTCCTCATCGCCAATCTGCACTTTTATAATTCACGTGTTTATCATTTGCTCTCTTGTCATCTTTCCCTTCCATCTCCCATCAGGGATCTTGCTCTCTCCATCTTTCCCTCATCCTCCCTCAGCGTCCCTGACCCTGCCTGTTATCTCTTCTCGTTCAACTAATGAAAACCATGCTTAACATTTAGAGAGGAAACTTGTTTGCTATTTAACCTTCCTCCTGTTTAGCTTTGTCTATCCCTCCCTCCTGCTGTCTCTTCTTCTTTCTATTTTATTCTCTCTTTTCTCTTCCCCCTGCCCCATTCCTTTTTTCTATTCATAACTTATCCTGTCTCTGCACTGTCTCCATTCCCTGCCCTCATTTATGTTTCAGCCTTTTCTTGCTCACTTTCTGTGTATTCCAATCACCCCCTTTCCTTTTTTTTCCCATCTCTGCCTTTAACTCCTCCCTCTCCTCATTCTTCTGTCTACCCCCCCCCCCCCCCACACACTTCCAGTTTGTCCTCTCTTTAAATTCTTCCCTCCTGTCCTGCTCCTCTCCTTTCCCCTCCTCTTGTTTACATTCTCTCCATCCCATCCATCCTCTCTGCTCCTCTCTTCTCCTCATCTCCCTTCGCAACAGCGCAACAGGGAGAGATTTACATTCAGCACCAAGGACAGCTCCCATCCAAACTGAAAACACAGAGCTGCATTGCCACCTGTTGGCCGACGTCGGTACCGCAACATAAAGATATGGCGTTACACTGGAAAAAGATAATGTTTTACTCACAAGAAAGGTGACAGATAACATTCACATGCTCATACATATGTGAATAAGGTCGAAATATGTGCGCAGAGAGCCAGTTGTATATCTGTGTCCATAAAATCAACTTACAGAGGACAAGTGTTGGCATTGAGAACCACATAGAGGAGATTCTGTAGGGAGATCTATGAGAGAGGTTGAGCTGGCAGGGCTCGGGGTAATGGCAACCATATATTACCCTGTAGTTTCATCCCACTACATGTCGGAGCTCATAGACACAGTGCGACTGTGAGGCGTTTTAGCCAAAAGGAGGATCTCAAGTCTCATTCCCTTCATGGCAGCCAAAGGGAGGAAACAATAGCATCTGCTCTCCTCGGAGACAAGGAATTTAATCACAGCCACAGCCAAGGTAAGATCTGAATGTAAAGTAGCAGTGGTGATGGTGTGTGTGTGCATGTGCATGTGTGTGTGTGTGTGTGTGTGTGTGTGTGTGTGTGTGTATCTCCACATGTAGGCATGCGCGTATTTCTGCATGTAAGAATATGTCTATAAAAATGAATAGAGATGTTCACATTGGCATTTGAACAAATAGCAAATGTCAACAGGGGAGCCACTGAGCATGATAGTCAGAATATCTCTGTGTTTAAGAGTCGGAGGAGTGTGTGTGTGTGTGTGTGTGTGTGTGTGTGTGCTTGTGGTCAAATGTGAATTGTGAATGA
>OMKZ01025223.1:2309-14137 GCA_900302535.1 Neoniphon sammara
CATAATACACACACACACACACACACACACACACACACACACGTTCTGAGTCTTGACAATGAGGCGTTGAATTGAGGCGTAGGCTTTTACAAGCAGCCTAGGATTTTCCCAAATAGATAAAAGCAGAATGTCATGACACTGAAAGGGATTAAGCAGGTAAAGAAAATGAATGAATGAATGAATGAATGAATACAGTGTTTGAAGTATGGAAAGAAACAGTGGGCGTGTAAGAGAGTGACAGAGAGGAACAAATGAAGGACAATAGAAATTACTGTTGAGAAGAGATGATCAATTTTAAAGGAACAGTTCACCCAAAACACAAAAACTATCCAGGAGCAAGTAGGAAAGTACCTTTTTATTGTATTTTGGGTGAACTGTTCCTTTAAAACAGGGCAAACTTGCAATTTCCACCCACCAGCACCAAGGCCACCGCTAAGCAGAGAGTAACAACTTCTGAATACCTGGGAGTTTGAAGCGATAACAACCGAAACCTCTGAGAGCTGCAGCTGCAACCGAAACACACGAAGCTGCAGCAGCGCCTGGACTTCCTGTGAAGACTAAATCGCTTCCACATTGACGTTACCCCCCATGTTTCTGTCTGCTCTTTGGACTGCGCTTTGCACCGTGCTGTGGGAGCTTGTCCTGGATGTACAGAACCAGATGCACCCAAGACCAGAACTTCTGCCTTGAAAGTACAAAACTAGATATTTCTTAAAATGTACTTTTTATTCTACGCTTTTTAAGTGTTTCTATGTGCCGTTTTTCTCTGCCTTTCAAATGTTTTCTACGTCTTGAAGCTACCAAACAAATTTCATTTTCATTTTTTTGGGGGGGGATGATGAAGGATGAGGAGAGGATAAGGATGAGGAGTAAAGAGTATTAGCACTTTTGGAGGTGACTGGAGGTAGAAACTTGAGGTATAAATAGATTTCTTCCTGCCTGAACTTCTCCCCACTAATTGATTGAAATGAGATAATGACAGCTTTTCCTGTTGTAAATTCCCTTTAAATCCTCCTGGGGATACAAACACCCCCTGGGCTACTAAGAGTTATAATGAGAGAGAGAGAGAGAAGAGAGAGAGAGAGAGAGAGAGAGAGAGAGATGAGTGAGAAAGCAGAATTGGGTAAAGATTAAAAAAAGAGGAAAAGCTGTGTGAGAAAGGTGGAGAAGTATATAGAGATTTATGAGTGAAAGTAAAACAGGGAAGAGGGTTTTGAGTCAGGAGGATATTATGTAAAAGAGGGTAATTGTTGGGTCAAACATGAGGTCATCTCAACAGGAAGCTTGGAAGGTCCGAACTGGCCGCGAACTAATGAGAATCTTATTGGCAGGTTTTCTTCCCACACTCTGAATAAGGCTGAACACAACTTTAGTCGAAAATAATTTGATATCTAGACCCAAGTGGCGTTTTGTCTCAGGCATTTTGGAAAGGCTGCACTGCTGTATGTGAGGAAAATGCAGTGATTCACAGTCTAGGACACTTTTTTTTTTTTTCCTCAGCAGTGTTTGTCCAAGGCACGACTTTGTTTGTACAATAACACTCGGTGCAGAAATTCCCCCACCCTGCATCTGCTGCTCAACTGCACTGCACACTGCAAAAAAATCTCCATCTTAACAAGTCCTTCAGTCTCATCTTCAGTTTTAATTTTTTACTTCAAACAAGGTAAAAATCTCCCAGTGGGATGAGATATTCCCACTTGTTTTCAGTGCAGTTTCAATAGTTTCAGGAATTTTTCTGGGAACAAGTGTAAATATGTTGAAAAAAGGCAGAATAAATCAGAATGATCAGCCCACAAGGATCAAGAAAATAACACTTGATTCAAAAAAATATGGAAACGAGTTGTTTAGCATTGGAAACAAGTGGGATTATCTCATCCCACTGGCAGATTTTTTCACTTGTTTGAAGTGAAAATGAGATTTTAACAGTGAATATGAGACAAAATGACTTGTCAAGATGGAGATTTTTGCAGTGCAGGACTTTCCTAATGATTTACCTTTGGAATTAAGGAGCATTTCATTAAACTGTAACATATGGCAAAGCTTCATTTGCCACAAAAAACGTCCAAACCCACTCAGTTAAAGAGTTTCATAAAGAGGTTTCATAAAATATAAGTCTCCTGCCAAAAGTCAAGTATGTAGAAAGTAAGATTTGTACCTTTTCCGTATTCTGAATCTGTTTTTCTAACTCCTGTAACCTGAAAACCACAGTGTTTATTCTAAAAATTTCTCCCACTTGCTCCACTTGCAGGTCTCAGTTTTGTTCTTTTTTCTTTCTTCTTTCTTTCTTTCTTTCTTTCTTTCTTTCAGTCTTTTTCTGAGCAGCGTTACAGTCCAACAGGAAGACTGTAGGGAGCTCTGCGGGTGACTTTTCTCCTGAAAACACGGAGCTGAACAGGAGGAAATCCTGTGTGATATCTATCACTGATGATGACTGCAGACCTGCTCCGGCCCCAGCGCACTGGAACAATGCAGAGTGAATTCCTCCACATGGTTTGGCAGCAGCGCAGTCAACAGCACTTAAACACACACCCACTGGGTCCTTTACTCCCTAATTATCATGAAACTGAGTCATATCCAACAACAGGACTTAGTTAAGGAAGAGAGAGAGACTTGAACAGAGACAGCTGTGGATTGACCACATTGGTGCGAGGCAAAGTTTAAATTTTGGTAAAATATGTGAGCTATTTTAGTAGAGTCACTGCAGCCTGTAGAATCATGTTAGTGCCATTATGAAAAATGAGTATAATATCCCTTTACTGCCCTTCAAAGTCAAACAGCTGTAACTACTTTTTGTGCTTTAAATGTCAAAGATAACAGCAAAAGTCTACAGCAACAAACACTAACACTTTATTTAAAGGTGCACTGCACAAAACTGCCCAGGGCTGACTTAGATGAGGACCATTTAGACTCAACTTACCAAAAAAAAAAAAAAAAAAAAAAAAAAAAAAAAAAAGGAAAGGAATAAGCACATATTTTCATGGTTGAGTCTACATGGTTCAGGATTCACTGATAAATTACATATTTATTCAACATTTTTTGTCAGTTGAGTCTAAATCAGCCCTCAGCAATTTTGCATAGTGCCCCTTTAACCCTCTACGCAGCATTTATAAATGGAGTATAAACAGTTAGCTGATCCTTCTAACACACTGCAACATAGTGGTGAGCACATACAAGAATAGCATTAAGATTATTAACAATTTTAAACAGTGAAGCCAAACCAGGCAATGAAACCACAACAATACTCTCCAAAAATTCCCCGTTCATAAATGTAAAGTTATCCATATATGTTTACCATTATGTTACAATGTGTTAGAAAGCATTTGTTAGCTGTTTATACACCATTTATAAATGCTTCATGGGGGATGAAGTAAAGTAATAGCAGGTAAAGGCTCAGGACCGTTTTCTCAGTTTCACCACTCATGTAGTTTGGGCTCTTTAGCGTTGTAGGGCAGTATGGGGTTTATGACCCATTCCTATAATAATCATCATATTCCTATGGGGACTATAGTTTTGTTGTGATGATTAAGTAGTATCCCTTCAAATTTTATTATAGGATTACCATAGGTATTTTTCTTTGGGGGTTGCCGTTCCTAATAAAGTTTTACAACGGGAGGAGGCGCGCCCCGGTGTATCCGACCGCAAAGCGGTGAAAATCAGCCAAAACCTCCTCGGGGGGGACACCCGCCCGCACTGCGGAGCTGAGCCGACCTGCAAACCAGCAAATAAATGTGCGCTTGTCTGCTAAGTAAAACACATAAACCCGCAGAACAGTAGCCAACAGTCGATCCGGATTCACAGGATTTAGACCACCACGAAGAGAAATGGTGTGAGAAATAGGGGGAAATGTACGGATAAGGATGAATGAAGCCCTGAAGAGTTTAAGATCGTTTATGTGATTAAGAAGAGGGTAAACAAGTTCAAATGCCCATTAGAGAGACAAGCAGCTGAGAAACAAAAAGCTGTAAATAACCAAACATTTAAGACTGTCAAGATCACCAGTTAACTGTAATGTCACCTGCAGCGCAGAGAGAGAGAGAGAGAGAGGGAGAGAGAGAGACTTCAATATATTAATAAACTGCTGCAGGTTCGTTTTTACATTTTCAGTCCCGGAAAAATATCATTCATTACAATGAATGAATAACACAAAATTGACCAAACTGAGAGCCCCAAACCTCTGGAGCAAGTATAGATAGATAGATAGACAGATAGATAGATAGATAGATAGATAGATAGATAGATAGATAGATAGATAGATAGATAATTGATCACATAGTAATTACCTTTGTAGGACAGCCTCAGGCGCGGCACATTTAACTTGGTAGCTGAGACGGTGGCGACGAGCAGCGCAACAACAATCATGTTGAAGAATAAAGGTGTAAATCCCTTCATCCTGTCGAGGAAATGTCTCTTTTTTCTTCTTAATATAAATCAAACTATCAATCAAAATACTCCTGGAAAACTTGGAAATTAAAAAAAAAAATCTCGCTGGACCTGTCCTATCACGACGCAAATATAAAATGTTTCCAGGAGTCCTCCCGGTGCGTAAAGGCGCGGTTTACCGAGTCGCTGTCCTTCCGCTCCCCGGAGAGACTGCCGCTCTGCCCGGGCTTTACGAGGTGGATTCACCGCAACGCTCTGGAGGCTTCTGCTCCTTCACCACTCTCACTCCCAACAGCTGCTCAACAGAAGTCTGTTTAAGGCAGAGGGAGAGCCTGCCACCCCGCCTCTAACAGGGAGAGAGAGAGAGAGAGAGAGAGAGAGAGAGAGAGAGAGAGAGAGAGAGAGCAGTAGCGCTCCAAGTGACCTGCCCTTTTACGCACAACAGACAGAGCTCTCACCAAACCACGCGCATTGAGAAATAAGCTCTTGAAGATGACTCCAGTTATGGATTATTGGAATTTGAAGTGCATTTTGCAACAAGATCTCCACCAAAAAATTACAGAGGTTAAAATAAAACATGTTCAGCTCAGAAAGGGGCATCAGACAAATAGGCTCATGCATGGGCGGAGAAAACAAAAAAAAGATAGCAGATATAAGGGCACAAGTTTGTAAAAATGTGTTTTAGGAGGTTGCGGTCATGTTGATGGGTGGAAGGTCAAGATAAACTCAAGTAAACTGCTGTAGAAATGGGTCTGAAGGAGAACAAGCCACCACCAGGTGAAGACTAGAGGCTCCAAAGATTTATAGGCTATAAATTAATTACATAGGACAGATAAAATGTGCGGTTGTGATTAACATTCCAAAACAGGGCAAGAGAAAACAAGGTATGAGCAGTGTATGTTTGTAGAATGAAATTTACTGCCAAAGAAACATGGAGATACCAAATTTACAAGAGCATGCATCATTTCTTTTCCACCAAGAACCTGTGTTCATGATCCTCCTTAACCCCTTCAGTGCCACAGGGACATGTTCGGTAGTTTAATTAAGTTGTGAGGTGCCTTCCCTCACAACGCCTCCCTCCCTGCATTTCTATTCACAAGCACCTACATGTTAACACCGGGGTCATGGCAGGGTGAGGCAGGGCCATTCAAGGTGTCGGTGTTACTTCAACCCAGAGTGCTTTGGAAACACTTGTTTGCGCCAGGAGAGAGGTTCCCACAAACGCCTCAGAGGCTGAAAGGCGGCTGAAAGAGGGGAAGGAGGGGAGCGCTGGCAAGTTGAATGCTGGGTACTTGAGATGACAGTGTGTTCTCTTGCTGCCCTGAAGACTCGTTTGTGTCAGGAAGAGAGCTCCCACATGCACTTCAGGCTCTGTGTTCATTCAGTCTTTCCTGTCACATCTTTGCTCCACTGCCTACCAGCAATTAAAGAAAAGTGTTAAATAGTAGAGGAAAAAAGTGTCGTAAAGGTGCCACAAGCAGCATTTTTAAGCATTGTGACATTAAGCGTGATACTTTGGTATAGCTGATGTAAACAAACGGTTACTGGGAGCCTTCATCGCACACTGATGTTGTTAGTTCTAGTGTTTCTTAATATTATTCTCATAATCCCTGTTGCTTCCTGGCACAAACAGGTTAGTGTATACTTGTCACTGTCTTCATTCGAGTGTTTGAATTTCAGTTGTTTTTTGTTTTTTAGTGAAGAGGATAAGCATGTTCTAAGTGATTTTTCCCTACAGTTTTTCACTTGTGCCATCGTCTGCTGGTGCCAGAAACTTTTAAATTTTAAGCTCTGTTTGTACTGGAAGAACAGTGCCCTGTTCCTGTTCTGTGCTGTAAAGCAATGTAACAGATTTCTTGCAAAAGCCAAACCAGTACTGCACAGTGTATAATGCAATGTAGAGGCCGCTGAACGTCTTAGTGTTGCTCTTGTTTGTGTACGGTAATTTGGCTGTCTCAAATTTATTGATTTAAAAATGCTACACATCAACTATAAATAAAAAAAGACTGTAGGGGATTATGTGATTGAAGTGTTGATGTGAAACCAGTGTGCTTATTAATAACACTTCGATCACACGTAATGCACCAAATATGTTTTGCTCTTTGCGAGTTCGTTCATGTCAAATGAAAGAATCCATTACCACTGTGCCATCCCATTCCAGATGTATTACATTACAATACAAGTGTTGCATCTGCTGGATTTATTCTGTTCATATGTTGACTGTCTGCAATAAACCAAGCCAAATGTTGTTCTGGGTTTTTGCTAGCTGTCTGTGATAATTTCATGATGACAGCATGAATCAAAGTTATAATAGCATAAGAGTGGATTAGCTGTTTCTCAGTGCAACTGTGCCATGGGATCCTTGCATAAAACAGCATTCTGCAGCTACATAAAAGCATTTTAGATTAAGTTCCCAATCGCAATTATACATTTTGATGATGATTGTAAATTTGATTAGCTTCTTTTAAACTGACATATGCATCTAACTGGTCTAAGCAGTGGTTTTCAAAGTGGGGTGTGGGGCTCCAAGGAGTCTTTGAGGGGGTTCCAAGGGACCCTCAGCAAAGTGAGTTTAATCTCATTATGATTTAATTCAAAAGAAATGGATGTAACACAAAAATGTATGAATCATTATTTTAACATTATGTTTTAATCTCACCACTTTGAATCTGTAGGACATCTAAAGAATTTAATAGTTAAGACCAATCAAAGTATCTTTTCATACCAGGGTCCATATGCAAAATCACTTCAAATGAGGCTCTGTGGCTTAATGAAAGTCAACTTGGAGGTCTGGAACATACAAAGTTTGAAAAGCCCCGATCTAGAGCAGTAGTGTCTGATCACAAGGACCCGGAGTACGCAAGTTTTCTTTCAAAGCAAACAGCACAACAAACAATTTCACTAATTAGTCTCCACCTCTGTGATTGAATTTGTTCTAATTTGTGTTCAGCTGGAGTGAAAATCTGCATCCTCTCATCCCTAAATGGCTCATGATTAGACACCACTGCTGTAAAGAATACAGACTCTCAATGGAGGAAGGACTGAAGCAGGAAAGGAGTGGAGCACTGGTAGCTTGATAATCAAGAATTGAATAACAAGCTTGGAAACACAGCAACCATTTTCCTTTTAAATGAACGTTTTCTGTATTTGTCACAAATGTTGATTGCAAACGGCCTGACTGAAGAAATGCCTCTTCAACCGGAAAATCAAAGAAGAAGATGGCGATCCAAGAGGATAAAACAAATTGAATCTACTCTTCTGTGCTCTACTCTTTCTCTATTTCTCTCTCTCTCTCTCTCAGTGTAAATTCCTCAATGTCATTCCCAATTACCGACAACACTCATATTGGTTTCAAAAATGGTTCCTGCTCTTAAAAAAATCCCCCAAAGGATTTTCTCGCATCTCACGCTCACCAACCAAACTCTGTAACAGTGTAATTCATCCAGAGAGGAAGGCCATACTTCTCAAAACTCCCTCTGTTTAGAAATTGTGGTCAATTGTCTGATTGAATTGTATTGTCTGAGTGAAGGGTCTGTTCTGCGCCACACGAAATCCTCCCGGGGGCTGAATTATGCTCTTCAGGCTGTCTGTGGGGATGAAACGTAAGCCCGCTTAAGAGCGTCTTGACATTGCGTCACTTTGACAAATCAAACTGCCGCTCCTTGAGTGATGATTGGGAATGGCAGGGCTCAAGTTCATGAATTCACAATGTGGGAGGTAGAGCAAAAATAGCGGACAGAGAATAATTTTGAGGAGACAGCTGGTGTGTGTGTGTGTGTGTGTGAGTGACTGTGTGTGCCTGGGGGGATTCATAAATGTTTCATCTGTCCCTAGGTTGGCAGTAGAAATCCAGAGAATGGACTAGATTGCAGTACAACTACAATAAAGGGCAAAGTAATTCAGGAAAGTCAGAGTGAGAGAGAGTGCCGAAGCAAGTGAGAGAGAGAGAGGGAGTGAGGCTGGGCGGTATACCTATATTATCTTGGACCATGTTCACACATTTTTTCTCAGCCGCCACCACCAATGTTCACATGGATTCCTCCTGAAGTGCCCATTAAAGGCTCAGAAAGACGCCACTCCCAAAAACACGGTCAAAAACCAAAAAGACATGACTACTAGCGCTTTTTTTTTTAAACAAGTTCAGCTTTTCAGAAAAACGACCTGCGACATCAACCACCATCAACCCAAAAATACACTCAGCTGCGTTTTTTGCACTTGCAAAAGAGAAAAAAGGTAAGCTGTGAACACAGCTTTAAACCACAGGATTTACAAATGTTCAAGCTATCACATTCAATACTGTAATATCAATTATAGTTCTTTCCCACATAACAACCACGGTGTGCTTGATATTTATTAACCCTTGTGTATAACACCACCACTGGTAGTTGCAGCTGTAGCACAAATTACACAATAACCCCCTCAGGAAAGAAACTGAATCAGCCTCTCAGAGTGAAGGTGAGGGGAATTTAAAACAGGGATGCTGCTGCAGCTGTTTGGCAGCTTCCACTCAGACGTTATCAGAAAACCAGCTGGTTTGGACCCGGTTTTGTGCAACCTGTGCATGAAAACCATTTTAACAGAGCATGGAATCACAGAGATCAAATGCAGAGCGCTCTGCATTGATTGAGTCACATAAAAATACTTTTGCAGCAGGCGCTGCCTCTGTGCTTGATGGAATGTGCTGCTGACCCAGTTTCCACACAACTTGACATGCTTGTCTTTTTGGCCAGAAACCTCCAGGCCAAGTAGCCCACACTACACTGCTCTTATTTGGTGGTGGTGGCTGTTTTCTTTGGAGTAATAAGACTGCTGGGCTGTAGCACTGTTATATATGGGCATGTTTGGACTCATGTAGCTTATTTCCAGCTTAACAGCATGACTACTTTGCCTCACCTCACTCTGTCAGAGGTCACTGCTCGTTGAGGCCTCACTGGCTTCACTGGTGTGTTATGGGGTCAAGCATCAAGGCGGATGATCAGTTTAACATTATAATATAAGGCCAGTGAGCTAATATTAATTGTGCAGTGGTTTTCAAAGTGGGGTCCTTGAGGGGCTTCCAGGAGGTCCTCAGCAAACTCTTCAAAATACCTCAGCAGATACTTTCATTTCACTATAATTTAATACACTAGAAATTGATATGATACAAAAATGTATGAGTGAATATATTAACAATGTGTTTTATTCTCTCCACGTTGAATCTGTGACATCAGGCATGACATCTAAACAATTTATTTTATCATTTCTATCATTCTTTTATTTACTCAGGGCAGGTGTGCTGAGCATGGATACTCTTGTTCAGCATGTGTGTAACTCTCACAGTCACACACACTGACACCTGGGAGCTGCCCAGTACAACCACAGTCTACACTGTTGGTCAATGAGCAAGGTCAAGGTCAAGGTCAAGTGGGAGGCCAGAGTGCCATTCACTGTCTCCCACCATCCAGATTTTCCCTGCCAGTCCAACGGATCAAACCCTCCGGTCATGAGCCGGTACAAAAATATAATATGTAATCCAAACCAAAGTGTCTTCATATCAGGGTTCCTGGGACAAAATCACTTAAAATGGGAGTCAGAGGCTTAATGAAAATCAACTTGGGGGTCCAGAACATGAAAAAGTTTGAAAAGGCCTGGCTTTAACCTTCCAGAGCTGAAGTTAGCAGCTAAAATATTCTACTTCAGGTGACGTTTCACACCAGGAAGACCAACAATCGCTGCCTCCATGATTCTGTTTGTCAGGTTGTTTACAGTGAACGCTGACAGAGATGGGTCGTATAATTTTATGGAAACCCAACACAGACACAGCTGTAATAATTTCCCATCTTCCATCCAAAGATAAAGTGGAATTACTGTTGGCACAAAAATTAAATGACAGGGAGAATTTGAGCTCTTTTCCTTTTTCCCAAAATGTGCTTGCTTCTCCCACTATAACCATCGCGCTCAGTTGGAATTTACTGAAGTCTTCAAGTGTGATGTCATTTTTTTAAAAATCCAAGCTTGCTTTGGCGGACTACATGCACCAAAAATTTGCTTTATAAAACAATTTCTGTCCTTGCTGAATGAATGACATCACAGGAATTTGATGACGACGACAACATGGCTCACGTCCCCATGACACTGTTTCACGATGTCTCAATAAAACTGAATATATGAGGAGAACTGAAAGGTGAAGAGAGAAATGAAGAAGAAGAGAAGAGGAGAGAAGGGAGGACAGGAGGGGAAAGAGGGAAAGAGCAGAAAAAGGAGAGAAGAGATGGATGGGGTGAGGGAGTACAGATGGCAGCAGATTGGGAGTAGAGGTGAAGAGGGAGGACTGAGAGGAGGAGAAGTGCAAAACAAATGACAGAGAGAGAAAAGAGAGGGCAGCGGAGGACTGAGGAAAGGTGAAGTAAAGGATAAGGTGAGTGGAGGAAGAAAGGGGGGATGAGGAGATGGCAATGAAAGAGGAGGGGAAAGGAGGAGAGAGGAGAGATGTTAGGTAACACTCCCCGGAGAAAACAATCTTGACTGGGTCACCGCAGAGCAAGAATCCTGCCTGACTGCACTCAGGATGATTTGTGTTTATAGGAAGAGACAGAGAGATGGAGGGAGGAGAGGAGAGGAGGAGAGAGAGGGATGAGGAGGGAGAGAAAGGGAGACTAGAAAGGAGAGAGAGGGAATAACATAATATGTGAATCTTGTTCATGCCAATAAGGCTATTTCCATTGAAATGAATTGAATTGAACTGAGATGGAGACGTGTGAGAGGGCAAAAGGAGAGAGAGAGAGAAAGAGAAGGAGATGAAGGAAAGGAAAGAAATGTAGGAGAGGAGAGGAGAGGAAGAATAATGAGAATAAGAAAGAGAGAGGGAGAGTAGGGAGAGAGAGGAGAAAATGAAAGAGGAAGGGGAGAAAAATGAAAGAAAGAAAGAAAGGGAAAGAGAAAGGAAAGAAAAGGGAAAAAAGGGGAGGAGGGAGGAGAGAGGGACGGCAGCAGGGGAAGAGTGGAGTCAGACAGAAATCCAAGGTCGCAGATGGAAACTACGGCTATGTTTGCACTGAGCTCCAACCCTTTTCAGTAACGTTGCTGTCACAGGCCACGCCCCTTTCAGCCAATCAGCACGGAGAGCTGGTCAGTGCGGCCTCGACCCGTGGCAAACCGCCTCGCCGGGTTGTGTGATGTCATGAGGATGTGTTATGGCTCTGTTTGTGCTAAGAACGGCCTTTTGCCACGCCCACTTCAGGCTGATTGGTCCAAAATGTTAATGACTTCTTCACTGTCCCATGACCAACCTTCCCACTAAGTTTGTGTGTGTGTATGACTGTGAGTGTTAGAAACAGTGTGATACAGTGTGCATGTGTGTGTGTGTGTGTGTGTGTGTGTGTGTGTGTGTGTGTGTGTGTGTGTGTGTGTGTGTGTGTGGGTGTTTTGTGGTTCTTGTATCCTTATGAGCACCAAATGTCTGCACAAAG
>OMKZ01025224.1:3552-22310 GCA_900302535.1 Neoniphon sammara
CATCATAACCTCTCTCTCTCTCTCTCTCTCTCTCTCTCTCTCTCTCACACACACACACACACACACACACACACACACACACTCACACACTCTTCTTTCTTTCCTCTTGCTATCAACTCTTCCATGATCTTGAATCTTGCACTCACCTCTATTCTTGTTATTTTTGTTTGTTGTTATTTTTGGCAGTGCCACTGTTTTCCTTTGCTTTGTGGAAGTGACTGTCCAGAGATGATTTCCACTTGTCATTTCTTGCTGAAAAGTTGCAGTGATGTTGCAAAACTGCAAGCTCTCGCAAATATTGTGGAAATTGCTCAAATTTTCATTAATTAATGCAATCACAAAATCCTGAAGTGACTGACATCTACAGATTCTAAACCCACACAATGTGACTATAGCCTCAAGGATTTGCTTTGCGCTTTTCCATATTAGACAAATTTGATCATTTCAGTTCCACTATACAGTGATATCTCTCTAAGTTGCTTCCCTACATGATTAATACTAAGAGAGAAGAAATAATGACATCTGTTAGTAGAAAAGTCCTGGCAGTTGATTCAATACAATTATTTTTAGTCTGAATAATTTGTAGAAAACTCCTTGCAAAGAACCTTTAACGATAAGTGAACACAGCGCTGCCTTCATTACTCTGCTCTACAGGAGATCTCACACCAGCGCATCACGCTAAGCGGCCATCATTAGTGTGATGCCCCTCTAAAGGTTGTCATGGCCTCTTCCTCCCCCCGAAGGCCTCCTGTCACTTCTTTGCTTCCTCTTCGCTGACTCACCCTCTTCCCTCTCTCACTCCCTCATTTTCCTCTTCCTTTTTCATCCGTTAGCCACAGGCTCTCTCTAGCTAGGGGAGGATTTGGCAACGACCGGATTTAAGACAGCTGTGCCACGTGCGACAAACGGTGCAGAGTATATCCCGGAAATCGGATGACGAGGCTGTGGCGCAGATGTGCCTCCGCGCTTATCTGTTTGTATGGAAATACGATATATGCCAGAAATCATGCAGGGATAGGGATCAGTTCGCTATAGGTTACATGACAATATCTGATATGAAGGAACATCACAGCAGCAGTGGAGTGGGGGCTTAGTTCTCAATGATAATAGTGTAATTCTGTGACGATATCCCGGAGTATAATCCTGGCTAAATTTCTATTGTCACTTTATCTCTTTTGAAGGACAACAAAGTCCCATGGTTCCCAATGAGTTTTGAATAAATTACAAAGTCTTACAGTTACATTGTGAAATTGGCGTGCATGAAATTGTTGTGTTTATGGCTAAAATATGACATTGGTCAAGATCAAACATCACAGAGGACACATTTTTTGCTCATGGTCATGTTGAGTCAAGAAATAATGGTGAATTGTTCCTTATAAAACTACTGCTACATCAATGTAAATATCTGGAACAGGAATTAGAGAGCTGAGGCATACTGATGAATCTGTGTGCTATATTTTCACAAAAATCAAGTGCTTTCAAGGCCACCCATTCATTTTTCAAAACAAAAAAGAAAGAAAAAATCAAATAAAAAACAATGCAACAATAAAACATGACAGCAACTAACTTCTGGTGTCTCATTTTATTTTTCTTAAATTCACAAGCCTTTAAGGATTTTCAAGAGCCACTTGAAAAACCAAAATCCCTTTCATGTGCAAAATTCAATTTCCTCTCTGAAATTCATCCAGTGTAGCTTTGACAACGGTACTACTGAATATGCGTAGTCTACAAGAATTCTTTGATGTACTTTGGACTCATTCATTTATACTCAGTCACAAAGTATTTGGCACATTCATGAGCACAATGCAAGAATAGTAGAGCAGTGGATCACAAAGACTCAAGATGGCCGAATTTACGTCATTCTTCAAGGTGGATGGGCCTTTAATTCACAACAGTAACAATCAGCCTATTTCAAAGCTGCTATTTCTACTGAATGTTTAAAAATAATTGTTTTGACTCAGCTGTTGTCTTTTTGGAATCTCAACATTTTTGAGAAATTTTGTTATGATTTATAGGATTTCACACCACAAACACTACTCTGCTAGTGATATTAGAGCAGATGCAGGTGATTGTGCTATTCTGATTCTGTTAGACCTACCTACTTACAACTTTTGATGCAATTGATCATGCAACTTTAATTGACCATTTGAGTCACTGGTTTACAGAAACAGCACTGAACCAATTGAGCTGCAAAGGAACTCTCTCTGTCTTATATGCAATGCTTCCTCAGCAAATTTTACCTGTGGGGTTCCACAGGGTTTTGTTTTAGGTCCCATTTTATTTTTATTGTACATGCTTACACAAACATTATTTGGAAACATAATATCCCTTTTCACTGTTACTGTTGACGGTTCAAAGGTGTATCACATTCTTCATGAGTGCCTTGCAGACATAAAGAGTTAAGTTTCAGGTTGTTGTTTTTTTTTGCTTTTTTTTTTTACAACTTAGCAACAATAAATAAGTCAGCTGTTCATTCAGCTCCCCATAGCACCACTGTCTTAGTCCCAAGTAGCCTATGTTCATTTCAACTTATCAGACACTTCACTGCATCGATGTTTTATTACAAAATACAGATAAATGATGAGGATTCCTCTTTGGTGCAAGCCCCATTGCTGATAAGTAAGCCTGATGGTTTGCATATGAGGGTTGGAGCTGAGGAGGTAGTAGGTGACCTGTAGTACACAGCACATATGAAACAGAATAAGTAAGAAGATGGAGCGCTTTTAAACTGGCGCCATTGAACCACATTGGTTGAGAACTGATTAATGGGTAGAGAGAATTAAGTCCCCTTACTTCTGTAAACGTGTGAATCCAGTGTCCAGAAATGCAGGGCTGCATGTATTTTTCCAAGCAGGGGGAGAAGATAATGTTCACTAGTGCAGTTTCTTTTAGCTGATAAATATATCCGAACTCAAACCATTCTTCTTCTATGGTTCTGCCAACCTCGGGAAGGTCATCCACGATTTTATCTGCTTTTATCTAGAGTATTGCAACTCCTTTTATTCCTGCCTCAGTCAAAAGTCCTTCCCATGCCTCTAGGTCATACAGAATTCAGCCGCTGGGGTTTTAACCAGTGTCAAACAAAGACACCACATTATCAGCCACATCCAATTCATGCTTCTCTTCAGTGGAAGCTACATTTCAGACCTTTAAAGCCTGAGCCAGAGATCACTGACCAGACCTCTTCTGGCTGTCCTTTTGCCTGAAAACAAAAGTGATGGGGCATTTACCATTAAAGCGCCTACAAAAGGGAACAAACAGCCTGCATTAGGAAATTAAGCTACCATAATCATTGTCTTCTCAAAACACTTAATTCACTTACTTTTAGGTTTCTGTTGTTTTTAACCTGATTATTGCTCTTTGTTTTCTCTTACTGTTTGTTTTCCTGCACTCTGTAAAGCACTTTGTGAGCTCTGCTTGTAGAAAAGTGCCATATAAACTATTTAAAAAAATGAATATAAAAACATAAATACGAACTTCATTGTGTATTATGTAATTAACAAGAATTAAGCACCAACACTGAGCTGTGTGTCTGTGTTTTTGGCATTTTGGCATTTTATTGTAAGTAATTTCACAACCCCCTTTTGAGCTAATAAACACCTCTGTTAATAAGCAAGACAGTGCTGTCATTTTCTCACTTGCTCATTGTGCCCAGGTCAGTCATCAAAACCCATCAAACCTGAAGCCAGGAGCCATTTAAGCTCTCTGTGAATTATTTAAGCTGAAAAATCTTGCTGTCTGCAGAACAAACTCTGCAACAATTTTTGCCCAATTGCATCCGGGCTTCTATTTCAGTAATTATAAATTTCTTGCTTACTCTCCCTTTCTGTATCCCCTTCAACCCCTCCCTCCCTCTCTCTCTCCCTCTCTCTCTCTCTCTCGCGTTCCCTCTTCCTCACCCCTCTCCGGAATGAGAGTGTGAAAGTACATCTATGTGTTTTGAATAGAGTCTATGTAGATTGTTGGCATAAAAAACACCCACTGGCTCAGGCAGCCACACTGATATAGCATTCCTTTTGTCCTCTCAGACTCTCCCTCGCTCTCTGCATCCACATCAGATATTCTTTTATAGCTGTCTCAAAGGGAAATGGGGAGGGAGGCTGGGCTCTGAGCACTGACCCACACCGAATGCAGACACTCTCTTCTCTCCCCTGCTCTAATTCCTAATTTTACACACAGCTGTACATGTACACATATACACACATGCGGGCACTCCTCAAAACACACACACACACACACACACACACACACACACGCACATACACCTCCCTGCTTCTCCATTCACCACAGATTTGGCTGTGATCAACCGACTGTGCTCATTTTCCTCCTTGCCTATTTTAGCCTCTCCTGTTTGAAACCAGATGTTGTGCTGCTCGGTGAAAAGAATGACATCTCTCCCTTTTGTGCGCCCGAGAATGGGTGACACATGGAGTGAGACTGTTTTTACAACAACCTTGGTTCTGTATTATTTTTGAAAGTATTGCGTGATATGGAAGGAACTTCTATTTTTTAAGGTATAAACAAATCTCGAAACTGTGAAGGAGCCTGGTGGCTTGGTATTCATTTGCAGTAGTGTATTTTCTGCCATAGGTTTAATTCCACTGCCAGCTAGCTGAGCAAATGATGGAGCGAATGCTTCATGTTTATTTCATGACGCATTGATGGCAGCTGTTGTGATGCCCTGAAAAAAGACCCAAGTTCTCTCTAAACGGATTGAAATAATTAGGTCAGAGAAAACAGGACGTCGGGCTATCACCACATGAGACATTGAGTATTTATGTAGCTGGTTTTGACATAGCATTTTGTGCCGCCATCTGAGCAGCATTTCAGCCAGTCAGCTCACGTAACAAATGGGATCATTTATTCAGAATACATGTAGATATTGATTTTATTTTGGCTTCAAAGCCCCGATTCGTGTCAATCCTTGCAGTGTAATTTTAAGCAAGCAAAAGCAAGAGCAGGGAGAGACCAGTGCAGCTCCATGTGGTGGAGCCTGAAGAACCAGAGCCCACAGGTGGATGCTGGGGTGTGAGATGCATATGCAGAAACAAGAGCAGGGAGAGCGGTGGCGGCAGCAGAGGACGATCACGTGCGTCTGATGGCTTAAACAGACCGCCCAGTTGGTGAGGACAACATGCGTGCTCATCGGACAAATCAGCTGATCCAGAGCACAGCGTCACTCAAGTCGTCTGCCTGAACTATCTTGCGGGCTTCACTTCATTACGCAGGTGTTGGATCATTCCAGGAACCAGAGGAGCCTGGGTATGTTTGCATCACTCTGCAGAACTATTCCAACTCTAAAAGAGACTGGGCATTTATGTATTATACATATTAATCAACCTCATTTTTGTACCACTTGAAAACAGTTCATAAATATATAATCCAGAAAGTAGGCTAAATATGTCAAAAAGTAAATATTGGAAATTCATTCTGCAGATAGATTTTATTTTGTTTTTTTCATTTAAATGTCACTGTTTTGTTTTTTAAACAACAGTTAATCATATAAAATAACATAACCCCCCAAAAAAGTGCTCGGTGTATTTGGAAACTATCTGTCATTGTGGCTGGTGAAAATAAAAGTCAGATCTCTTCCCTGCCTGTGACACTATGAATACAGTCTGCTTCCTCTCTAAACTTGTGCTTTTCTTTCAGTATGTGTTATTCATGCCGTATATCTCAGTTTGACGTGAATTCAAAGGTGATGCCAGACCTTCTCTTCACCTTGGATGGATGGTGTGTATGTATAAAACCTGTGCAAGTTCAGGTTTGCTCACTGTGATTATGCTTGTTCAGTATGCATACATGCATACGTGTATATTTGGTGCTCCTCCCCTCTGTGAGAACTGCTCGGTATCATTGTCTTCACCTGCTGGAGGAACGTCTGTGGCTCCCCATGCGCCGGGATGACAGAGAGGACTGCCGGATGACAACCTATTGATGTTTGGATGATCTAAGAGGATAGTATCTGGTCTATGTTTGCGTGTGTGCATGTGAAAGAGTGAGCGAGCGAAAGGGAGAGAAAGACAGAGAGGGTGTTTGTGTGCAAGGAAAAACTGAATTTGAGAGAGAGGAGGGTTATAGCTGACTGTTTCTTGACACGCAGATATGGAGACGTGTTGAATAACACATGCCTCCTAATCTCTGACATGCTTGTTTTAATCTGGAGGATTTTTAATATGCAGGATCTCTGTCACCCGTACTTGACCTCAAATAAATAAATAAGAGCACAGAAGTCATTTTGCCAAGATCCATCTCTGACACGAGGCTTCAGTGGCAACATTTTGTAAACTTTGCAAACTCTCAGCCATATCACCACATCAAACTCTCATTGATATCACAACTTCATATGGAAAAAAAAGCTTACATCTGTCTTTACTTTTTCCCAGAGAACTTTATTTTAAATTCTAGTGGAGATCCCAAGGTTTCCATCGATAACAAATACGTCCTGCTGAGTCACAGGGAAGTGTGAATAAAATGATGCACAAGACATGAAGATATTTTCTCACTATTTGATGCAATGCTGCAGCCATAAAACAATGGCACCTTGGCTTTGAATATTTCACACAATGTAAGTGTGATTTAGCTTCAATGAAGCTGCAACGAGCAGATACAGAATATGTATGTGCCAGTGTCATAAAATATGCAAGATTTTTTTTCTAACTTTGAAGTTCTTAAGGGGGAAATTTGAGGGTAAATCAGGTATTAAGGGCTTAATAAAAGTTGGTCTGTTGTGCTGGAGCCTATATTCGTGTCAAGTTTTTCTGTATAGCCCTTAATCCCAGCTACGATCTCAAAGGGCTTCACAACACTGACATTATGAAACAATGAAAGAGAATGGCACCGATAACCTCAGTGAGAACAAAGAAAAACTCCCACAAAAACCTCATTAGTGAAGAAATAGAAGAAACTTTGCAACGGGGCTCACAGGAGAGAGAAACACGCAAAATAAATAGAATATGAATGTTTGGGTGAAATGTGTCTGAATCCGGCATGAGGCATCGACATGATTTCGGTCACCATGGTCATTGTTGTCATCAAGGTAATGATGAAAATGACTGCATCGATATGGCTGGTAATGCCCTGCAATTTAAATACCAATACAATGAGATCATAGTTACTGTGTTTACATGCACTTCAGTAATCGGGTTACTCGCCCTTGGACTGCAGTTACCTGATTTCTCAGATGCCATGCAAACATGAACACCAATTTCGGTAATCAGGGTAAGGGATTAAAAGAAATCGGTGTACGCAAGCTGGATTTCTCCTGGAGAAACCCATCACTGGGCCACGTAAACCCTTTACCAGATTTCTAACCGACTTTTTACAAATGCACATGTGCAAAAGAACAGAGCAGTAAGGAAACTGACCTGTAAATACCATAAACACACACTGTATTAAGAGTAAAAAGTTTTTGTTCTACATGTAGAATGCTGAGCAATTTTATGCCAATGTTGTCTCCAGTGAAAATGGGGCTTTCACTAAACTTTTTCATTCGTGGTAATGTAACTAGAGGCCGACTGACCTGTGCTCTCAACATCCTGGTGCCAGTAGCTGCAGCCCATGTAGTGACTGTCTAGAGGAGGTCACGGTGTGGAAGAAACCTGATTACTGGGGTTCGCATGTATATGGCATTTTCAATAATTACTGTATGGTAATAAAACAAGGTTGCTCTCAGTAATTGGATTTCTTGTGTGCATGTACACGTACTGAGTGTTGTGGAAAATGAGTATACGTTGAAATCAATAGGACATAAGCACAGAAGCACCGGTCCTAGAATACAAGCATGGTTCTCAAGACAGTACAGGACTGCCTTAAGGCCGAGAGTATCAGCGTGTAGTCAGTGGAGTAATTATGGCACAGGCTGAATCAGGATCAGCATGCCAAGCAGATCATTCCTATACCAGCCCTTAAATATATAAAACCCTTACATACCAGCTTGGTGCCTAATGTGTGTTTCATCAACTTGTGTGACCCTGTTTTATGATGGCGATGAACCTGATGCCTACAGCAAATATCCTCGGAAATGAAATTACCTTTCTGCAGCCTTATTGCTTTTGAGGGTGTTATTTTCTGTATCAAAGGTTAATGTTTATTATTTTTATTTCCCTTCTTATTATTTTTTGATTTATTCTCAGGAAGATTTTTATCCCCCCCATAGTGTGGATGAGGAATAAACAGGATGTAAACATTTCAAAACTGATGTAACGTGATGAAATGACTTGATGTGATTGATTGCTGATCTCGTTCACCTGCTTCATCTTGGCCTCCTCACATGGAAGTGAATTGTTGTACAGACTGATGAAGGCCAAAAATGTTTTGTGTAGGTAAAGATGTAGTAAAGTTAAAGAGTATGACTCCACAATCCTTTATTTGTAATAAGCTTGGTAAATCAGGGTAACACACTGAATACATTAAACAGTGGTACTCTAAAATGAGTGTGATCTCAGGAGAACGAAATGATCTGCAACTCAACTGAAATGATTCAAATAAATCGTTACTGGACAGACTGGACGCAGTCCTTTCATGTTTTATGGAAATAAAGGATTTTGAATAAAGGTCTGAGATCGATCTGTACTTCTGAAGGACGGTTTGTTTTCTTGAGTGGTGTCTTAATCAAGGCTGTTTTCAAAGCAGAAGGCGCAATGCAAGTAGAAAGTGAGGAATCAATCATATTAAGCACTGGGGATCATAAAATTGTAAAATAAATAAATAAAAAAAAGTTTGTTTTTTGAAAAATTGTGTAGGGTGAGGGTCAAGCATACAGATCATGGTATTGAGGCCTTTGCTAACTTGGAAAGGGCGTCTAAGTGCAAGAGCGTGCCAACGGTCTGAGAAACACCAGATTTACATAAATAAAAGTCGCAGCGCACTTTGCCCCGCGCCTTTTGGGCAATTTACAGTCACAACCTGCGTGGAATTAACGTCAGATTTACTAAAGAATCAGATAATTTCGCAGTCAGCGCCAACAGTCCCACATGTTTATCTTGGCGGGCATGCTGCATGTTGAGTGAGTTGAATCTAAAATACTCATATGATAATGAACGTAAAAGTTTATTTTCAATATTTGATACTGTTAGAGATTATTTTGATGAAAGTGTGCAAAGTGATGTACTTTCAAGTATTCAGCTTTGAAGTGTTCAATATGAAGTAAGGGTTATTTAACGAGTTTGAATGGTCTAAGCAATGTAGATTCTGTTGTAGACTGTTTCAGTTTCAGGTTTGAGAGGCCACTACTGTTGTCTGTTGTCTATTGACTACTGCCTATTAGCCTGACTACAATCTGTTGCCTGTTGCTGTGAATACGAGCTTGGGTTAAAGGTTAAGCCTTACAGTGTTAGTATTAAAGGGTTCAGGGAAAGGATACATTCAGGAGACTATTTTGTTTTTGTCTTTTTTGCTTTAACTGTTAGAGTAAATTGAGCACTTTATGGAGCACATTATGTTGATGGTGCCCAGGCAGGGTTAAAGAGCCTCATCTGACTATAAGCTATTTGCAAAAGACGTAGAGGCTGAGACAAAAATTGTGTCATCTTTTATTTATGTTGCACACTTGTCTTGTCACTGAGTTTTCCCTGCATTCCACAAACTCCAATAAATTAATGCTGTGTATCATTAGAGTGAAGTTTGGAGAAAAAGACCCAAACATTTATTGTGTGTCCTGTCCCTTCACTTATAGCCCGGCTACATATGCATAGAGGAGAGAAGCACACGTTGCAGTGGCATGTTCGTTTCAGATGACGAGCAAACTGCGTTTCCAGGCTGCTGCCCCTGTTTGATAAAATGCACAAATGTTGCAAAGAGCAGAACAAGCCTGAAAAGACAGCAAGAGGCTCAGTACACCCGGCCCTAAGTGAGCTATCCACAGGGGGCACAGAGTATATTAAAGATTATGAAATCGGCAGAAAAGGCAGCGAGTTCAACAACCATGTGAAATGGAAACTAATGGCTGTTTTTCTTTTTGACTTTGATTTGCCTGGAGAAATATGCAGGTTTTGCTGCTGAGACAACAGTTCTCTTCCTACATACCAGCTATATGTAGGAAGAAATTATACTGAATTAAATACAGGGCTGGCAAAATGAGTGGGTTTTAACCATATTGACTAGTGCAGAGGAAGCAATGCACAAAGAATTATTTAAGTGAATATTGAGCCACTAGGTCGAAGATGAAATCAGAGAATTCATCTAAAAAATGGGTGTGAGTTCAGTAAATTACAGCTCAATGAAACGACAAAATACTACACTTCCATGACCAGAGTTACTCTTAGTTTACTATTAGTTTTGGGATTAGAATTAAAATTAGAGTTGAATATTAAGTCAGCAGCCCTGCCTGTATCTGCCATTTGAGCGAGGTTTGAGTACTGCAGTTTGATGGAAAGATTTTGCTTAACTTAACTCTGAAGATGTTAAATACCAAATTACCTCCAATCCCTAAGACCACAGGTCCAGGTCCAAAACTATAACTGAGCCCTGCGGCAACTGATGATGGTAATGATGATGCTGACGTCAACTGGAGTCATCATGTGTATCCGCTATATTTCTCTACATAAATAATCTCTGCCTACACTAGCCATGCAATGCAATATGTATATATGCAAATTACGAAATCCATACTTCCCACTTTATCTGTAAATAATGGTTGTTCAGTTAAAGCCTGCAGCTACTCCCCATAGCTATTCGTCTATACTATTTTTCATCCACATTTGCCATTAAAGCAGAGAAATATCCCTTTAATTTTTCACTCTTAGACCAAGAGAAATGGAAGGGCCCACGGCTAAAGGTAAGCTCCAGGTAAGGTGTCTCTTTGTAGTTTATGGCAGCACATTATTCCCAGTTAGCTGCTAAGGAGGGCTTGCAATGCGAACGTCAATGCTAAAACAAACACTTTAAAATGAGCACCCAAGCAAGTCTTCTCTAACCCGAGCTTTGTTGCATTATTAATGGCCACACAGTGAGCACAGAGGAGGTAGAAGAAAGGCAGAGGGAGAGAGAAAGAAAAAGAAAGAAAGAAAGAAAGAGAAAGAGAGAAAGAAAGAAAGAAAGAAAGAAAGCAAATGGAGAGAGATTATAGGAATACTCATGTCAGTAGAGTTCATTCAACCAATATAACCAGCCCCCAACTTCTTGTTCTTGTCTTTGTCCCGCTCTTTCTCTCTCACTTTCTTTCTCTCTCACTCTTTTTCTTTCTCGTCTCTCTCTCTCTCTCCTGTCTGCGCCCGCTCAGCAAGCCTCACAGAGTCTGTGCCACCCAAATCCTCCATACCTGAAGGTAAGGGAGCTATTTAAGCATCCTGTGAATTATTCAGAAACCTCGGCACTGTGCTGAACAAACTCTCTAAAATTGATTGTACCTGAACTTTTTATATCTAGTCCTGTGGTTTTTTTTTTGGTTTTTTTTTGTAGTTATAAATCTCTCTCTGCCTCGGCCCCTGTCTCTCCTTTCCCTCCTTGTGTACTCACTTCATCCATTATGAACGGATCGGAAACAAGGAGCGCTAAAAACTTGACCAAGTGAGATTAATGCATGACGAGCGGACTTGCACGGAGGAGAGTTGCACTTTCAGGCCCCTGTCTCCACTTGTCTCCTGTCTTGATACTGTATGCATTAGAATATCAGGCCCGAGGCGCGAGAATGAAAAATAGGTCACAGGCTGAGATACAGTATGAGCTCTAAATGGTTTCAGTGGAAATATCTTCCCATTGATCTGTTACAGTGAAAGAAAAAGATTCGCCGAATGTAAATGACATGTGACGGGGTTTGAATAGCTTTTCATGTGAGAAACCTCCTCAGTCGCCCAAGTCATTAAGCTCCAAATGGAGATTTATTAATAAAAGAGAGATTTACGAACATAGCGGGGGAAGCCGGCACTTTCAGTATCTTGCCACAATAGCAAGCTGCATTTGCAACTTTCACAATACCTCACCTCTCATTCCTTTGTTCTCTGACCCAGTTTGCTTCCCCCTCCTTCCGCTCAATCTCCCACCTCCAAACTCACCTTGGGGGCACCCTCCCTATGGCCCGTAAGCCTTTATCCACACAGGGTGCAAACAGTAACTCCTCTAGCTAATTCCCCTTTATTTCCCACGAGTGCAGTATTGAGTCTGATACTCAATAAAAAATAAGATTTAGCTTCCTCCATCAAAAAATAATGTCTTGAACCTTTAAGCTGTGTTCATTCGTCTTCCCAGTCCTTCATACTTTTCAGCACTATTGCTCAGCGCTGGTCCACAATGAATCAGGACGTTTTATTGGTACTGTACAGCACAGAATATCCCATTAGATCATATGTGGGAGTCTCGCAAAAGCTCGAAATTGAACAAAACACCGAGGAGTTACTGCCATGAAGTTGCAGTTTCATAAAGTTGTGTTTGAGTCGGTGGATATCTCTATCACTTGCAGTGCGAGGCATGAGTAAGAGGAACCTTTTCATCCCGTACAAACACTGGCAAACTTCTGTGACGTGATTCTCGCTGAGAGTTGGAAGAGTTTCATCTCCTCCTCGCCATGCGGGCTGACAGCGAGCTCCAGTTGTCAGAGGGGGCTCAGGCTTTCCCTCCTCACATCACACACACATCCACCCATCACTCCATCCATCCATCCATCCTCTTTGCCATCCATCTGTCCTCTCTTGGTGTCAGATTCAACTGCTGTCTGGAGGAAGGCTCGCAGCACTGTGAGGAACCGGCAAGTCAGCATTGGCGAAGCCATAAAAAATGGATGTGTTTTTGTGTTGCGCTCCAGGGGAAGGCCATCAAAACCATCTTCTGCAGGTACCAAAACAGCTTCCTCTTCACACAACAAAGAGCATTGGATTTGGGAGCCTGAAAGAGGTCGGTACTCTCAATATCCGAAGATGAAGACCGAGAAATTGGTGCTGTTTCAGATGAATGATAGGCATCGGATGCAGGAAGTAACTGGTCTGTTGCAGTATTGAGGATTTTTCTTCAAAAATATTCACCTTGGAGAATCTAAAAGTACTGCAAGCTCCACTGATCACTGTTTTTTTTTAAAGCCAGCTACCATTTCCAGAAAAAAAACGCCTAACATTGATCTATCCATCTGGATGACATACTGTATATGTATTCAACAATATCTATCTGAATCTCTCTATGTTTTCGTCTTATTGTGCTCAGACTGACGTCTATGGAGGTGTCAGTCAGTGGGTTTACATGCACAGCTGCCATTGGACTGAAGTCTTAAGCTTGATTAGGTCAAATCTCAGATTTAATTGGGCTATGTCCCAGTTTACATGACTAAGTCAAAGAAACGATTTACTGACAGTAGCAGACTTTGTCAGCATCTGACAAAGACTTTGTTGCGGTTGATAAGAGGAAGAAGACCTTCTTCCGTTTGAGTTTTTGGGTCACATAGCGGAACAAAACTGGGTTGGTAGAAAAAAGTTAGCAAGTTCCTTTTTTTTTTTTTTTTTGTCTGTGTGTTTAAGGACGTCCAACTCCTTCAGCTGCAACAACATGAAGTCTGTCTCTTCATCTGTCCCAAAATGCACACTATGTTTAGCGTCAGCATTCCCCATGATACTGCATTGGCTTTGTGATCGACTTCCGGGTATCACCCCTGTAACCTCTGACCTTCGGAAGCTGGCCGATTGCTGTCCAATTGAAGCGTAGGAAATCAATCTCCAAATGCATCATCCAGGTGAGTCAATCCGACTTCGAAAAAATCGACTTGGGACTCTTTCAGTCGGACTAAAATGTTCACGACGTTTGAAAAAGTCGATTTATTGTCTTAGTCCGGCTAGAATCGAACTTTTAAAATGCATGTAAACCCACTGAGTGATCCCCCTCTTGCACTTCCACCACCATCATGTTTACTTGGGGGAGACGACAGAAGGAAAGTCCAATAATATGACAAGCTGAATAAATTGTAAGCTGTATAAATCTTCTGGCTCTGAGGAAAGGTCTCTTTCGCCTGAAGACAGTCACCGGAGAATTTGCTTGGACTTTTCCCACTCGCCCTCATTCTGTTGTTTGATTGCTTTTTAATTGAATTAGAATAATGGCTGCTTTTTTTCATAATTGTTGTTAGTTTCAGATTCAATAATGAAGAGGTGTTTGGTGAATTCAGTGCTAAGCTAGTGAGAGAGTGTATGTGTGTGTGGGAGAGTCTATGGGGGGTTGTTACATGTAGTGTAGCAAATTACTAACTCCATAATTGTCACCACTCAACAGTTTGATAAAATGTAAGCACAATGAGCACTCAGCCCGACTGCTGTAGCGTAATATCATGAGGACAAGGTATATGATGTATTTAAATTCAGGGTGAGACATGCAATTATGAAATGTCGTGACCCCAATTGTGTTTGTAAAGCCAACGTGAAATTTCTGAATTCCTGATTGGTACAGAGGAGAAGGAAAAAACGAGGTGCTGGTAAATGACTGTTGCGCATTAAACTAATTATCCCTCCCACAACTGTTTAAATATAAACACTGTTGAAAGGTTATTTCCGCCATTGTGGAGTGTCAGCTTGATTGCTTGCAAGGTTTAGGTGATTAGCATTAAACCACTGACTAGCGTTTCCAATATGTGATCTCCCCAGCTGCAAAAAAAAAAAAAAAAAACATCCTCGGACAGACTGCAGAGTGCAGAGGGCCAAGCTGCAAATAAACAAGCAGCAATCCTGTTTCTGTGCTCGTACTTCACAAGCAAGACAGTTTCTGGCTATTGGAAGAAATGAAAATTAAATGATAGGAATGGAGCTGAGAAAAGTTAAAGTGAAGTCATAAGTGTTAATCTGTTAAACTTTTTTTTCCAATTTACTAAATAACATTAATGAATTCGTTAAAATGTGGCTTGGTTTGATAAAAGCATGTCCTATGAATGCCAATTTCAAGGAATGTGGGATGTCTATTTTTATATATGATTTGTTTTAATATCAGTTTGTTTGTTTATTTATTTATTTATTTATTTTCATCTGGCAGAGGAGTGGTTGGGGCCCTGCTGCTGTTTATTATCCACCATACGGAGCTACAACATTTATAATTCTCTGAATAATGCAAACTAAAATGTTCAGGTATGAAACAAAAACATGAGACCGCCTTTGACTCTGCATGCATCATGTTACGATCCCCCAATGCACGCCGTGTCTCCCACATGATGTGCAGAATCAGTGCGGCCCGGCTCGTTAAAGTCATCTCCGATACGTCTCAGGGTGTCTAATGGGAGTCAGATTGAAAAGCAGTAAGCAACCGTTCAATTCTGTTCAAAACAAAAGAGAGACATGCAAATTGTTGGATGTTGATGTCAAGTTTTCTATTCAAGTTGTTTATGAGATACTGTCACTGAAATAATGTTGCAAAATCAAGTAAGCCTGCTCCCTCATTTAGTACTGAAGGAATACAGTGTGTCAGTGTCAGTGTTGTAACATGTTTCATCATTTGAATTTAGTCAAACTGCAGACATGAAAATCGCATAACTGTTGCTGCGAAGTCAATTAAATAACTTTGTTGATTTTGACATATATGAAAATAATAAAAATGATTATGTATGTAGTGTGTGTGTGTGTGTGTGTGTGTGTGTCAACATGTTAATGCATCAATGGGTTAGAGTTTTAGTGCCACTATTTTTTTTCGTTGACACTGTTAACATGTTTTCCTAGTTTGACCCTTCCATAGTTGTAGGCTAATTGAAGCCTAGCTGGTGACACACTTTTGCTAACGTGACTGAAACACGGCGACAGATGCTAATGACAGAAAATTCCACTACAAATCCCTCCCAGATGGCTCGCTTGATAAAACAAAAGTTATTTGGATCTACTGCAAGTTGTTTATCACCAAAGCACTTCCAGTCTCAAGTATCATTTACAAGCAGAGCACACTGTTGACAGTAGTAATGTTAGCAGTAATGTCAGTACCACTGGAGAACGCCTTCTGCAGACTGCTGTTGACAGCTCATGAGAAACCTGTGAACAATCCAACCTGCAGCAAACTAAAGAAAGCAGCAGCAAAGTGGGCAGCTACAGCTCGCAGGCCAGTTCACATTGTGAAGGACAAAGCTTTGACAGAGATTTAGAATTGCTTCGAACAAATGAGTTATGACCCTCCAGAGCCATCATGTAACAAGAACACACGGCTGTATGGAAACCTACAATAATAGAGGATTTCCAACGGCTGTTGCTCTCACTGGAGATGACTGGACATCGATTAGTCTCCCTCAGGGTTACAGCACATTACATCGATGAAAACTGGAAACTGCGCTCACATGCACCGACTGTAATGAAAAACAGAAGTAGTAGTACTATGTAACACGATGCATTTTTTTTTTTAAACTGGTAAATAAAAGGTTTAAATCCTGCACACCATCTGCACCACAAAATGTTTTATTCATGCAGTGTTTCAGTACATTAACGTTTGCTCAGGCATCAGTTTTTTAAAATGAAAAATCTTTAAGGTCAAAATTGAGCAAATCAAACTGCTTAATTGCGATTAACTCTCTCTATCCATGGTCTTTCCTGTCTATACTGTCGCTGTTAAATAAAGCAGAAATTGTAGAAAAAACTAAAATAAATAAATAAAAACACCCACACATCCTAACTGTGACTGAGATGTACAATCACAATCACATCCCAGGTCCACGTGAGCCTCAGACAGGTTTGCCTGGGGCAGCTTTATCAAACTGAACAGAGCCTGGGGGCCAGTTTGATGTTTTCACCGTCACCGTCCCCTTGACTTCCACGCTGCATATCCTTTATACATTAGTGATACGGCAGAGCAAAGATTTTAATAGATATTGCAGCTTGATTGTTGTGGCATCCTTTTACAACTGCACAACTCGTTAACTAAATTATTCACGTTACCTCACAGGCTGAGGCCACCGCTGCCCCAAACCTATCATCTTTCTGAGACTAAAGTCAGTCTAGTCCTTCTGTGATGTACTCATCAGGCCGGCTCTCTGAGAAAATAAATAAATAACTAAAAAATCGTCTTCAAGGCCTCAGTGTCTCTTTTTCATGTGCAGGTCTGGATAGAGAAATGCCAGGATGTTACTAATGAACACAAGTACCAATGCCTGGAGAGCTAGCCTTTTCATGGCTACTCAACGAACTGATTAGCCATTCCTTTTCTGCGTTTGAAGCCAATCAAAGAGGCTGACAGAGCTTAATCACTTGATACTTCCTTCCATTCCTGCAGCATTTTTTTTTTTTTTTGTCTGGTTTACATATTTGTTTTCAGTGCGGCTGTCACTCTTGGGGTGCAAGTTGGCAAAATATTTTCCTTACCACTTCCACTTGAGAGCAGGACACGCAACGGTGCGAAAACAAACAGGCGTAGTCGGTGAGGCCTCTTGATGTTCGGCACGTGCCTGGATAATAGCTCATTAGGCCTGCAGTCTGCTGAGTGATGGCTCACAGTGATCATGATAAGCCATCATTCGCTTTAATTAGTGAAAGTGCATTCATCTTCTGGAATGTTCTCCGCTCACGCCGGGTTTTCCTCGGGGATCCTCCCACTCTTTTAATTCCTTTCGTCTGCCTCCCCTATCTGTCGTAAGACGATGTAAGAGCAGAGGTGCATGCGGTAATACGCCCGCTCTGCCGAAGCTTTAAAAGAGCCAAACATTAAGTGGCACCAGGGTGGCATAGTGATTAGGGAGGCCGTCCTTTAACCTGCACGCCCGGTGAAATCTTCACCTGCCCTGCTGAAGCGTGCCTGGGATGGAACCTCTTCACCTGCAAGGGTCGCAGTTCTGTTGCGCTTTGACCTGCCTGCAGAGGGGATCACGCAAAAGAATTAATTTCCCCTTCTGCAGAACATCCCCAACCCCCTACTGTTTCCAAAATAATACGAGGCCTGACATTTACCAGCTTCCTAAAGTTATTAACCTTACCCCTGACTTGCCAGACACTTCCCCTGGAGTCTTCTTAACACTGAGCTCATTGCTGATTGTTTGGATTAGGACCAAACGCGCCGGTTTTCATCCCACTGGTCCTCAGCTGCACCACACGCTGCATGCACCGGGACTGGTTCAAGATTCAAGCCTCAGCACTACGCTCATTCAAAGGAATGTATCCTATTCATTCATATTACATCAGCATTAGACTTGCAAAATGTAGTATTATAATTAGCCTATTCACAGAATTCCCAAAAGAACGACAACAAGCTGCTGAAATTTACTCTAGCGCTGCACTGGCACGGGTTAAAATCATGCTATTCTAAAAATACTGCCACAAAAAATAAAAAAATAGTACTGCGCGCTTTCATGAATTCCTCCTCACTGCAAAGAAGCAATGAGATGAAGCAGATTTCCAAATGCATGTTTCCTCACTTTATTTGCTGAGCAAGTGAGGATAAAGGCCGTGAGTAAAGTGTTTGTTCTGATAATTGGCATATCAAACAAACTGTAGTAGGAGCTGTGCCTCCAATATGCAGAGAATCACATTCCCCATATAATCTGTAATTACAAGTAAAGCAGAATGATCTGATATGATGTTTGTTCTCGGGCACATGAATGGATCGTTAATGTAGCATCAAAAGTTTTGGTACATGATGTGGTTTATGAACACAGAGATAGTAACACTTTGAAACAGATATCATATGTTTGATCACAGGACCAGCGCTCTGCTCACTACGCTTTGAGATAAAACTACAACTGCAGACAATGTTACCTGAATACTGAATGATGCATAATAATGTAGTCTTCATGCACAATTTTTTCTTTTTTTGCAGTGCATGTGAGTGCATGTCCTGCTGTCCCTGTATCACTTGACAGTATGTAAAGTAAAGCTTTCAAAGTTGTCAAAATC
>OMKZ01025231.1:1986-18352 GCA_900302535.1 Neoniphon sammara
TCATCGATACAGACAGCACAACCAGGAAGACCTCCAATACTTATACTTATAGGCTTATAATGGCTAAGGGGCTGTGTCCACCAAAGCATTTTTTCCCATCTGAAAACGCCCGCTGCTGCTCTGAAAATGCTCAGCTGGGAGCGCCTTTTTCAGCTGCGACACTCTGGTTGCTATGATGCAGAATGTATGCAGAAGTAACGGTTAATTTGTTGCAAGTTCCTAACTATGCGGATCATTTTCTCTATGCATTATTTTTCAGATTAATGTTGTGGTAGTCCGGAATGTCATCTGGTACAAACATGGATATTCAGACACAAGTGGTTTTAATTTCTCCTCCGTTGCTGTTGCTACCTGTGGGATGTGATGGTTTGTCTTTGTGGTGTTTGTTCCGTCCTGCACTGTGATTGGACGGCTGGGTAAAAAGTAACATTGACGAGTGCAGCGTTTTACCTAAAGTTGAACATTTTTCAACTCTTGGCGGCCGAAAAAAAAAAACACCAAACACCCAGCGCAGAAAAAACGCCTTGCTGCGCTACCGGCGTTTGTAGCAGAGCATAAATATGCAGCGTTCCCATTGCAAACAGCTAGGAAAACACATTGGCCGCAGGAAAAAACGCTTTGGTGGACACAGCCCCTAACAGTTACTTACCATTGTGCAGCCAAACGACCTCTGGTTCTCCTGCTGTACGGGGGTTAAGTTGTCTGCATCGCAACAGACTGAATAGGAATGCTTGATGATGTAGTGCTTATGTAGTACTTAAGTGCTTATGCACTTAAGTTAAGAACTACTTTGTGAGTCTTTTCTTTTCTGTCTTGTCTTTTCTGTGTTGCTTTTCATAGTACAGGATCTGTAATAATCCTCGTATGTGGACTGGGTTAAATTCACAGGAAGTGTTTTTTTCTTGTCATTAAAGTCCACTGTAAAATAAAACATAACAGAGAACCATCACTCTTCTATTAGCGCATGAATTACACTTTGTGCTTTCAGTGGGTGTGTGTGTGTGCGTGCGTGCGTGCGTGCGTGCGTGCGTGTGTGTGTGTCTGTTTGCTTGGCAGGTCAAGCGTCCTTCTGGCCTTTCTATTGTGTTTGCCATGTGATGGGTTCATTAACCCCCCAACCCCCACCCCTCAACACACACACACACACACACACACACACACACACATCCATGAGGGATGGTTTAAAAACTGCTAATTTGATCAATACTTAATTTTTCCTCCTCGATGCTTTTTTTTCTCTGTTAAGCTGTGATAAGACAGGGGCGGGAGTGGGGGTGGAAGTGTGTGTGTGTTTTAGTGTGTGTGTGTTTGTCAGACACCAGTGACTGTGTATATGTTATCAGGATGTGTGTGTGTGTGTGTGTGTGTGTGTGTGTGTGTGTCTGCATCCCTATCAGGGCAGTGTGTGTATCAGTGCTGGGAGCTGCCACAGCTCTGGCTGTAATTTCCACATGGCCTCCTTTTACCTGTATGTGTGTGTGTGTGTGTGTGTGTGTGTGTGTGCAGACACTATCGGGCCATCTGGTAAATGGATAGGTTGGTGAGGTGTTGTCATGGCAGCCAGTTAGCCGGGGGATCCAAATGATGTCATCCCTCACTGCAGCAACACTTAAAGAGATAAGTTCCCTAAAGAGGCAGCCATTTATCAGCAGCCAATACACTGATACACACCACAACACATAGAGGGAGAAACACACACACACACACACACACAGTTAATAAATGGGAAAGCTGCGTCCTACAAAGTCCCATCAAAATCAACTGACAAAAAGAGATTTGGGAGAGAATCGGGCAATCATGCTCATCTCAGTGGCTTCATGGAAAAATCACATAGCAGCAAACAGACGGGCAACAAACCTGGCAACCCACCACCCATTACCTCCCTGAATACACCTGCCACAGTTAATATGTCTTCTTATACAGCGGGAAGGTCCAAGCATGCAATCTGAATGGTCAAAATTGCATTTCAACAATGGTTGTAATTCCCATAAAAGCCAGCCAGCCGTACTCGATCAAAAATAGAAGTGGTTGCTATGCTAATTCTTAGTAACAGCAGTCCTAGTTCTCCTATTTTTCAGCTACATTGTTCTTATGAGTATTCTTCTCGGTTATTACAGGTACTTATATCAGACACCCTGTTCTGTTTTGTGGGTTAGTTCGACATTATAGAATGCGTAAATCCAGTCATGCAAGGTGATTGAACAAATAGGTGCTTTAGATGTGCTTTAAGAGCCCATAAAGTACATGGAGCTGTGCTGTATGAAAAAGGCTTTGGCTGCTCTGCACTCGTCTGAACTGAAATAATAATAGCCACTGACTAGTGGGCCGGTGAGATTCCCACCCATGGAGGTAATCTCTTTCATAAAACATTGACAACATTTCACAAGAGACACAAAAATCCTAGCCTGCAGAAAGATTTCTGTTTAGATAAATAATGCAGGCAGGCTGATTGTTTTTCTGTCACAGAGCAACTGGCCACCAGGAGGAATCAATCTAACGATGACATTTAGGAGATAAGGATATTACTGTCCAGTGTAACCACCTCCAGGTAAAAACACAATCTTTTTGTGGGTGGAAAATCCCTTCATCTTTATTTTCTGAGTAATATGATCTTGTAGAAACTGTCTCACAACTCCAGCAGTCCTTGCTTAACCTCTTGCAATGATCACAGTCTTTGGCTTCACATTCCTAAGCAGTCAACAATTTGGAGTCCCTTTAAATCTTTGCTGTTTTCCCAAAATGTGACTGAGCAAGTTCAGAGGCAATGTAACCCTCTAACTCTCCATTGTTTCATCCATTTACGAAGTGGTCATCCATAGTACATTACTCAATGATGAAATATTCAGCCATCTAGCTGAGTGCTATTCTAATACAGTACAGATTTATTTATTTATGCTGCTGCTGCTTCTTCTTTTACAGGACAAAAAGTAAAAAAACAAAAACAACAGCATTTTGCAAACAGCTTAAGATATGGCACACTTTACACGACAACTAAGGCTCCAGTGTGTTATTCACATTTACAGCCTGACAGACTATTTGGAAAGCACTGCCATTTCTCCATCAGAAGAAATTCTGTTGAGCTCTTAGTCATGCTGAAATGTAACAGCCACAGATTAACCAACTGGTAAAATATCTTTCAGTTCATATTCCACTATTACCATCAAAATGAAAGTGATCACAACAATTATGATACAAAAGACGCAACAATTTCTAAAATAGGTCAGAAAACACAATCAACATCTAAGCGCACACAACATACATGGGCATGTGGAAACTGGAAAATTTAAACATCAACCTTAACTGTGCCACACCATATATACAATCTTTATCAAACCTATCAAAAGTGTCCCACAAACGTAAAATCAGTCATCCTGACCCATCAATCGGTTTGCTGCCATTTGCGTGTTTTTCCAGGAAGCCGTCACTCCTTTATGCTAATCCCACAGAAAACACAGTGTGCTCTTAAAAAGGACCTGTCATTCTCCACAGATCTTATTGTAGTTTGGGATAACAGACATCAAATGTTACTTTTCAACAGAAAAAATGTTACAGATGTGTCAATCAAAATATTCAAATCTCTAAAATAAACACTGGAAGTTTGGATAAAAACAGTACACCAACTGCTTTATAGGGGAGCCAGTTTGCAGAAGTGTTATCAAAGAACTTAATTTATCCTTTAAAAAGTACCACGATTTATATTACCCTTGTGCTATCATACATTTTAGTCTTTGTGCTGACACTGTTGTGTTGACAAGTAACCCAAGATATGAGTTGTCCCAAACTACACTGGCAGATGTGATGGAAATGACACCTCCTTTTTAAAAGTGTAGGTAAAGTTTCTGTACTGCATGTAATACCACAACTGGACCACAGTGGGGACCATTGCACTATTGAGAGAAAGTGGGCAGTGAGCAAGAGAGGTAGAGAGACAGAGGAAGAGGAAGAGGTAGAGAGAGAGGATCTGAAGACGGAGGATAGTTTGAATTATTCAGAGAGACACTCAAACAAATAGGTTCATCAATAGATAGATAGATAGATAGACAGACAGATAGATAGACAGGCCAGTGAAGTAGAGTGGAGGAGAGAGAGACAGTGTGATAGCGTGTCCATGATGGCTTGCACCAATGATGAAGCACTAAAGCGACCACACCCAGAAAATAAAATAAGGAAAAGGGGGAGCGAGTTGCAAGCCATGGGGGAGGTGGGGGCAGTGGGCGCCATGGCAACAACAATAGCCACTCACAGAAAGATACAAGACTCCAGATATATTGACGCCTGCACGATACGGTGTCCTTCACTATACACACACATATACATACACAGATAAAACTCCAAACAACAACTACAAATATATAATTTTCAAGCATGCTGCAGGAGATGACAGTGACAGCAGAGAGAGCGAGGGGGGGAGAAATGGACGGATAAACAGGATGAACACTTAGCCAAAAGTCTTGGATCATACCATGGATGGCGCAGTAGAAGAAGGGATGGAGAGATGGAGGGATGGAGGGATGGTGGAGGAGGAGGGGAGGCGGACGAGGTTACCGTCGGGGCGTACCATTGGTCTTACCACAGGGGGGTGAGAGGAGGAAGAGGAGGAGGAGGAGGACGAAGAGGAGGAGGACGAGGACGAGGAGGAGTCAGCTGGCTTTAAGGAAAGGCAACAAAGATCAGCACTAGAGCAGCGCCTGTGTGTGTGTGTGTGTGTGTGTGTGTGTGTGTGTGACTGTACAGTGCATGTACTGTATGTGTGTGTGTTTTAGTGTGTGCTTGCATGTGTGTGTCGTGGGAATTTGCACTAGCCTGGACTAACAATAAATCCACAGATCACCAGGCAAGTGAGTGTTCAATCTCTGGTCAACTATCACGCAGTGGGAAGGTGAAAAATAATTTCACCTGGGTCAGGAGGGGGAATTCCGAATGATATTACTGTATATTTATAGATATAGTGGCCCCATTTTCTTTCAGGGCCACAAGATCAAGAAAGTCATCCTACAAGAGGCTGACATTTTCCATATGAGAACTGCAGAATACTGAAACATATAGGAGCTATAGGATATTGGGATATTTTTCCAACGCCTTGAGGGCACAAATAATGAATGATGGCCTGGGTCAGCCAAGAAGTTGATTGTCTGTGTGTGTATACATTTATGTGTGTGCAACGTGGGCCTGTGGATGTGTGTGCATGATGTATGTGTGGTAGTTAATCGAGGGGCGCTTCTGTAGCTATCTCTGTCTTTCTGCCAGCTGCGGCTACAGTACAGTAACAGTGTAGAAGCTTTGGCTTCATTTGGGCTACATTTACCAAAGGCATCTCAATGTCTGTTTTTAATATGTGTTATTCTGGCTGTTCTTTGACCTGACAGTAGTCAAAGATCCAAGTGAAACTGGAATGCACGCTTTTGGCCTTTTATTTCTTTGACCAAGTGTTATGCAAATGTTACAGCTGCACACGGTGATCTCCATTAATTCAAGTCAGGAACTAAATTGCTGACAGATGTTGTTTGCGGTTCACGGTGATTAACAGTGAACCAAACTGTACCACATTTCAGTTTCAGCTACTCTCAGGCCAAAGAGGCATCAGACTGTCATATCACAAAGCCAAGAATCGCTTCTTAAGATCATCTCAGCTCCACCAGTACAGAGCCCAGTGGAAAAAGATGATTTCACATCTTAGATGCTTTTGGGAAATCGGAGCCCATAAGAACCAAGAAACATTGAAAAGCACACAGGTTGGATGCCACATATGGAGACATTCACTGGTCACCCCTGGTACTGCAACATTTTGGACGGCTCAGAGCAATAGATTAACTTGTAGTTTAATCTATGACTCAGGAACTGCTCGGTCTGCTTTGGTATGGACCCTGTTAAAATATCTGAACAAAATATAAATGCACCATTTCTCCCTTTCTTCTGCTTTAATTACACTCATCTGACATAGCATGACTACAGTGACAGTAAGAGCTAAGATTAGCTTGAACGGTAGTAGGACGGAATGAAAGGAAGGAAGACGGTTTTAAAGTGTTCTAACAGTCAGAGTCATACATACGTTTGTATGGTTATACATATGGGGTACTATTTTACTTCAGGGTTACTATTTCACTGCAGAGATACTATTTTATCAGGTTTTATATAACCAGAACATACACTAGTATTACAAGCACATGCTCTCCCCCAGTTTTCTTATTGGTTGGCGACCCAGAAACTACACAACCTGATTGGTTTAGGCTACACTTCTAGGGAGGAGGGGGATGGGATGGTGGAGGAGAAAGAGTGAGTGAGGGCAGGGGCTGTGGTTGTGTGCGTGAGAGAGAGTCTGTATGTGTGTTGAGGAGAACTGAGAACCAACTTAATGTGTGTTGGGAAGGAAGGGAGGAAGGAAGGGAGGAAGGAAGGAAGGAAGGGAAGGAAGGAAGCAGGAAGGTAAGGGGGAATAAGGTAAGTTTGGAATAAACTTAAGAGAAGAAACTCAAAGGAACAGGAAGTGTATTTGTGTGCGCATGTGTTACGTTAAGGTGTGCTTGTTGTGGTTGAGGTGTAGTGGAAGAGTGTGGGTCATTTTTATGCCAGTTTAATCCATGCTCAGTATCATGTTTTGTCTCGCTGTAGTGTAGGAGAGAGACAGCCAACAATCCACTGTAGTCCATCAAGAGAAAACTACCCAGCCCTCGGTCACATGAAGGGCCTGCTGGGTCAATTTGAGCATGATTTAAATCTGAATTCACTCCAGTTTCAAAGTGAATTCAAAGTGGACCCATTGTAATTCTTACACAGAATGAATGGGTGGCTCCGTTCACTTTGAATGCTCAGCGAACTAGAATCAAATTAAACTCAAATCTCTCCAAATCATATTTCTCCTCATGTTTTAATAAAACTGCCATAACTCAGCAAATCCGATGTTATTGCAGTGGACAGACTACAGTGGACTTGTGACCCTGGAAGACCCATGCACAGAGTGCTGTTGTAACCAGTAGAAATTCAGTAGAAAAAACAAAACACCAGTAAATTTTAAAATAAATACAGTCCATTCAGGCTGAACTGAAGTGCAGATGTGAGTTACTGTGATTGGCAGTACTTGCAGCTCACAGCAGCAGCTTATTTAAATAAATATTTCAAGTCAACAACTGTTTTCTCACATTGCACGTCATTTTTCCGGGCAAAAAATTTCACAGTTCAGTAGGTAACATAGGTCTCCTGAACACATTTTTGCCTTAGATTTTTGCTTTGACAGTAAACAATATATATTCTTGGACTTTTTGACACTTTTTTGATATTTTTTCAAGGTACTTTTTCTGATTTTATAGAACTTGTTTACACTGAAAACATTTGTGACATGCAAGTAAACAATTTAATTTTGTAATTTTTAGTATGGTAAATGTACTAGTATTGAAATCACTTTTCTAATACATAGCAGATAATCTGCTGACCTTCCAGGTCATAAGAAATGCATGAGAGACCCATGCTACCCAGCTTGCATTTCAGGTGAGCAAGCAGCACCGCAAACCAATGAGAAAGAGGAGAGAGAAAGACAGAGATAAACATCCATAAAAGAAGAGTTAAATGCACTGAAAAAGGCTCAGAGAGAGAGGGAAAGAGAAGGAGATGGAGGAGAGGAGAAAAGGAGGATGCATTCCGAACAGAGAGAGAGAGTGATAGATAGATGCAGTCCATACTGGCATCGTCTGCAAGACACCGCTCAGAGCAAACCACTACCAATCTGTTCACACTAGTTCTACTCAAACCAAACCAAAAACGGAAAAGAAATCATATAAGATTTAAGAAGCACCCGCAGGTTGCCAGGCAGAATTGGAGACCCAGAATTAGGGAGGGATTCTGATTCGCTGACCACAACAAAGCAGCTAATCTAGACCAACGAGCACCCGTATTGTGGAACAAAGCAGCAGAGTGGGTGCGCTCAATGGAGAAATTTTGGCCCTTCAATGTTTACTAAAGGGAAAGTGATGACTTTGTAAAAGTTTGCCTGTTAATGCACTTCACCATGCACTTAGGAATGCAATGAGAGAGAGGTAGCTGTTGGATAGCTGCTACCATTAGTTTCTAATAACATTACTCAATATGTTAAAAAGCATTTATTTCTGCTTAGCGCCTCATGAAATGCAGTGGCAGGCTAAAATTAAAACTGTCCTGGTGAAAGGGTCCCAGTTAAAAACAGTCAAGCGTTCTCAGAGGATTGAAGTGCGGAGGGTTTCTTAAAAAAGAAAGATAAAAACATGGCAGCTCAAGAAAATTGCAACAACATTAATGGTAGCTTGGGCATCTCATCACCCAAATTATTAAAAACCACCAGAGAAAAAAAAAAATAGACTTGGGGCATGCCTTTAGGTTAGAAGTTAGAGAGGATTAAAAAAATGAATCAATCAATAAGAACTGCAAACCAATCAACCAAACCAAACCAAATCAAATCAAATCCAAACCAAGGTATTAAGTGCAACGTCAGTGACCTGTATAGATGACAAAGATGTATATCACTGGCCCAACAGTATATTATAACCATTACTGTAACCTCAGTATAGCGGTATGTAATCAATCAGCGGTTAAATATTGTAAGTCTCCAGCAGACATCTCATATCTCATTTATATAGCTTCTATCAATATATCTATCTATCTAGCTTGTATAACAATCACAATCTGCCTCCTAATCATAGGCAACCTGATGAAAATTCATTGTGAAATGCCAAAGCTCAGTGGATTCCACCAGATAAATTAGTTTTCCGTGAGGCAACAACAGGACGTACAGAATTTTGTGATATTTTATTCCCCCAAGGAGAAATTTCTATCATAACTAGACAGAACAATTGAATAAAAAAATAGGATAAGTACAGTCGAGAAATTAGACTGGTGTCATTCATAAGCAGCTTCGTCAACTCCCATGGGGGTAGATAGATCCGCTTTCTCAAGGCAAGAAAACAACTGCCAAGCTCATGCACCCCTGGGATACACTTGCCTGATTGGTATGCCTGACCAGCGCTGTCTGAGGTGAAACTCACACTGCATTCCACCACAGGGGAACATGCCAGTTTTCTAGTATGCATCTCTTTCCCTTGTTTCATGTCCTCAAAATAGTGGTATACTCACAGTGCTGGAGCCACCCCGCTGGATTGTCAATGGAAAGTGTAGAGTACTGTGGGTGTGACATAGCCAAATCTGGTCTAACTAACACATTTGTTACTGGACTTTGTGTACTACAAGCAGATATGCAGGGTATCTGGTTAAATGGAGGCAAATTAATGGCATGTAGACTTGTACAACCTTATCTACAGTAAAAGACTGCGGTGATTAAGCCAGCAGCTGTGTCTGCAGATATGGATGTGGATATGAGTACATATCATCAATTTAGGTGAATAAAAAATTGTTCTAGCCTAGTTTGGCATGTGAAAAAGCATTGAAATGTTAACTAAATTAAGCAGTGTGGATCTCAGTAACAATACAGCACTGAAATCAAAGGATGTATCCACAGGAGTGAGACACAGTATGTTTTAATTGCTTTGCAGAAAGCAAGATAGGCTGCTATTGCGAGTATTGCCTCCAAGTAGAAGATCCGCCTACTGAGCTTTCACTTGAGCTATTTTTTGTCTCATTAGTAGAGGCTAAATTTTGTGGTATGTGCTGATTTACCAAAGAAGGAAATCATCTGTTCTACTTCCACCTGGTTCTTAGAGTGCTCTCAGGCCGAAGAAACATTATATCAACATCACATTACAAGGGCTCTATCCTTTAAATTGTGAAAGACATGTATATAATTTAGTTATTTAAGTTGTTATAAGTATATAAATTCCATCTGCAACCACTTTGTGTCCTTATTAGCAAGATGCTTGCTACCAAGGACACAAAGCTCTGACATCAAATGGAATAAAATGATACAGTTTCCTAGAGAACATCTATAATTGTAGCAATTTATATAACCAAGTCACAGACATCTCTTTGACAATTTAAGATATAGAGCCTTTATAATGTGATGGTTCTTTAGCTTGAGAGCAGTCTAAGAACTAGATAACAGTAGAACAGATGATTTCCTTCACTGGTAAATCAGCACAAACCGCAAAATTTAGCTTAAATGAACAGAAGTCATGTCCGGCCACACTTTCCACTTTCCCATGGTTCTTAGACAACTCTGTTGCCAAAGCGAAATTTGAATATCACATGAATAAAACAGCAATTACCCCTTAAGTGTAAATACGATAGACACTCAACATTTGACTTGTGTTTTGGATATTTGGCTTAGCATACACTGCATTCTTATTCAGCTCCACTGTTGACCATAGGCCCTTCACGTCGATAATAAATGAATTCATACATACATTTACATAAATTTCACGGGTCTGGAGTAAATCCATTTATGGATCAAATTGTTCCCCATGTCTGCACATTGCTGTTGTTGGACAAAAATAAAACACGCAACTGCAACTCTTGGTGTTTTTCTATTCCTTGCGCGAATTGAAAGTTTCCTTGGACATTAATGCACTGAATGGCTTTCATGATCCTTTGTCAAAACACCATTGTGTAATTAAAAAAAAATACATGAAAGAATGAGAAAATCCACATCCTTTTCATTCCAGAGAACTGTATATTTTGCAGATATGTGGGTCTTGTCCAACAACAGCACTATATACGAGGCCTGGATATACCACCTTTATATCCATCATGCTATACAGTGTCAATCATGCCAGGGGAATGGACAATATCCCCTGTGGCAATGATAAAAAATTACATAAAACCAATGTGAAACCAAACCAAGTGCTGAGACAATGCAATAGTTTTGGTTCTATTGACAAATGCAATAGTTTCTAGTGCTATTGATGCTCAGCAGACCAAGGCTTTAATACCTATCTGGAGCAGTTTCAAATATTAGAAAGTCCAAACAAAATACTGGGAATATTAAGAAAAATCAAGTCTTAAGTGTTGTATTTTGATTGCCCTGCATCAGGCTGTTTCCACTGCCAAAGTCACCCAACCATCTGTTGAGTTCAAATCTGGCACAGATGAAGTTTCCTAATCATTTGAAAGCATGCGAGATGGGTATCAGTCCTCGGTCTGTTTGTGTGTGTGGGAATGGGAGAGCAGGCAGGCAGGAAGGGAGGGAGGGAGTTGGACTACTTACGTTAACCTCAGTGATCGCTATGTCAACAATGCTACCCACAACTATCAAGGCATCAAATGTGTTCCATGCATCAACAAAATAATGCTGCATAGGGGTGGAAAGAACAGAAAAAAACAACAACAGAAAAACAGGACAGAACATAAGACATTTAAAAATGGAAAGAACGGAAATTAAAGGAGAGAGGAGAAAAAATAAGATAAAAACCGTTATATACATGAGCGTTGGAGTTTTAGTTGGACGAGAGGGGGAAAGAATCGACAAATTAAATGACAAAAAAGTAAAGAAAAGAAAAGAAGGAGCAAAGTCTGAAAGAGATGGACAGCAGAGGAAGAGCAGCGGCGATCGGTCATGCTTGTCCATGAGAGGAAAATGTCAACAACAAGAACAACAGTAAACAACAAATTGCAACAAAATCACAACCAAAAACGCCCCTGTTGCTGTGGTCAAAAATGAAAGGCGCACAAGGCTGTTGTGATTGGTTAGTGAGTTAGTTAAGTTAGTCAGGGAATCAAACCTGAGGACATGTCACAGTCTGGTGAAACCAAAAAAAAAAAATTGCAGTTTTTCTCAAGAACCCGGCAACATTTGAGGTAAAGGAGAAAGAGAAGCTGTTTTGAGGCCTTCAGAGAGAAAACCCTTGCTTTCGTGGCTAAACCCTGTCCCTGTTGCTTCTACCGTTCTTTAGAGAACCGAAGAAGAAGCATGCTCTTGTTCAGGAACCTTTGTGGCTGGGGCTCCCCCGAGTGGCAGCGGCCATCTTGGATTTAAGGATGGAGGGAGAGGAGGAGGAGAAGGAAGAGGAAGAGGAGGAGGAGAAGGAGAAGGAGGAAGACAAAGAAGAGAGGGAGATGGAGAGAAAAGGAGAGACTACGACACACACCAGAGCACGGTGCGAGACACAAGATAGTGACACAGGAGAGGAGAGTGGCAGGAAAAAGAAAAAAGAGGAAGAAGGTAGAGTGAGAGGGTATGAAAGGCAGAGGGAGAGGGAGACAGCGAGAGAGAGAGGGAGAGAGGCAAGGAGAGAGAGAGTGGGCGTCGTACTTACGTTGATCTCACTGAGAATGACGTCTATTATGCTGCCAATTACGATGAGGAAATCAAACACATTCCAGGGATCACTAAAGTACCCCTACACAGGATAAGGTGAACGGGAGGAGGAGGAGGAGGAGGAGGAAGAGGAGGAGGAGGAGGGGTAAGAAAGGTAGGTTAGAAGGAAAACAACATCTGCTGCCACCTCGCAGCCCTAGTAGGCGGTATGAGACTGTGTAGTACGCTGAATTCAGCCACGCTTGATGAACGAGCCAATGAAAGAGCATGCTTTAATTCTGATTTTAATGAACAGAATTAACACATTTCCTCTGCTGTTCATCAAGCACAGTCGAATTTTCCTATTTGTTAAGGACCGTGGGTTAGATAGGAGTTATTAAATTTTTCCACCTGCATCTCAGGGGCAATTCTACACATCGCTGTGTCAAGTGATTATAAAGCACACTTTGTTTACTTTAGTTATTGCAGCCAATTCATCATCAGCATTGGTACAAAGTGAGCATTTATGAAAAGCATCTACACAGCTTCAGGCCAAAACAGCATTATTTAGGGTAGTAAAAATAGCCAAGATATCATGTGTACTTTTGCAATGGAGAAGGCTGCTTCGTATAAAGTTATAATGGAACTCCGTTTCTATTTGATGCACATGAGCTGGAAAAAATTAAAGCTTACTTATCTACTTCCTGGTGTGGGTGGTAACTTCCTGTTTAATAGAATGTGATGTGCAATCTAATATGTAGCCAAGATACAGGAAAAGTATATTCTTATGCGTGACAGCCAGTGATGTCACTTGGGTATTTTGGCCAATCACATGGCAGCTGGCTATTTCCATGCAATCTAAATTAAATTTCTATCTGGTAAGGATAATTTTCCACTAGCTCGCTCTGAAAGCTAGGCATTGCCAGCTAGCGGGCTAATGGTACTGCAATATCTGCATTAATGTTATGCAACAAAAATAGAACTGTTATTGTTTCTATGAGGCCTAAAGCTGGCGGGAAAGTAGAAGTATCACACTGGAGTGTCTGGATGGATGGGACACGTTCTGCCCTTAAAATCAGTTGAAATCCATATGCGTCATGTTTTACAGTTACCATACACCCATAAGTGCATATTTTCATATTATATAACGAAGGCCCTTAAGGTGAGACTGTATGTACAAACAAATTACACCCAAACTGTTTTGAGTGTCAAACAGACTTGAACTGAGGTTAAACTGAGAAACAGATATAGAAGGAAGAAGAAAGAGGATCAATCAGACTAATCCATATTAAGCCTCTTCTGATCCCTCATCAGCAGCTGAAGTATCATCATAACACGAAAAACTCCCCTAGGCACAACTCATCTGCATCTAGGCATTATGCAAATGTTACAAGGTATCCTAGGAATTTGTTTTTAATGGAGCCGTTTCCAGGGGGAATGACCAGGGTGTAACATCAGCACTGGAATTAGTATGCAAACACTGATTTATAGATTGATTGACTTTACTTAACAGTCTCATATTTATGAATATGCACAGCTCTGCTGACAGCTAAAGAATATGCAGTTATTCAACACTCTGCCATGCATTAAGAACAGAGAACATCAGGAAACCCGTGTTACTGTAGCTGCTCCCGGGGGAAAGCTGAGACTGTGACATCTGTTGAGAAAGTGAAGGCATTAACATGGTGGTTTTCTTTGGAACCGATGTCACTGCAGCTGTTTCCAGGGGGCATTTAAGGCTGTAACATTTGAGAAGCAAAGGTTAGTTAGTTAGCTGCTCCTCTCTCCTCTCTGTTTGTGTTGGCTGTTCAAAGGAAAGGTTTTATCAACGTCAAACCAAGGAAAACATGGCACATCCTCATGTTGCAGACCACTCTGAGATGATGGATGAAAATGCCAACCTGAATGTCACGTTACCATCAGTACACAGCCAGCTTCATAACAGCACCTATTTCCCTAGAATCTCCTTTATTTCTCAGTTAAGTTAAAATGGATTAATATTTTTCTTTTAGGTTCCTTTGTATTAGGTTTAGGTTCAAGAGATGATGCTGCACATTTCAATAGATATAGTAGGTCACCAACACAGTCAGAGTTAGGGTCAGTTTTCAGTCAATAAAGTTTTCAATCATGGTAGTGTATGGTGATTTGGCTGAAAGTCAGTGTTATGCATCTTACGGACCAAATCAGACAACAGTTTCGGTAGCATTTCATTAAAAAATAAAGGGGCACCTATTTTAAGTCATGACTGTTACAATGTTTTTTTTTTTTTAAAAGTTACTTGATATGTTTAAAGTTCCAACTGTAAATATCAATATTTCTGAGGATGAATCTGTTTATTTCAACTATTTGGGCAAAAAGCTACAAAATAAACATGAATATACCAGCACTGGAGTGAAATAATCAGAAGACATTGGGTGTAAAGAACATAACAGGTAATTTATAAACCCAGGGTAGTTTATATCAGTAGTTTTTGTTATAATGCACTGATTCATATTTCATATGAACACGATGTGAAAAGTGACACCAGTACTGTTGCTAAGTAACGTGGCAGGAGGGCCATCAGTCCAGCCAATATGCAGTAAGGCTTAGTTTTGACTTTTGAGACTTTTGATTCGTCAAGTTCATTTTCATTGCATTCATAAAGAAATTGTATGACTGCATTGACTGATAATGTTGCAGCTTTCAAGAGATTCCAATAAATGCAGACTCATCAAAGTCTTTTATATACAGTCAGTGATCTGAAATATTGTGACTGTAAGCATAAGTCTTTTTGCTATTCTTGTTGCTATTATTGTTTCAGCATGGTTTACATGTCTGCAAACACATATAATCAAAGCTGGCAGTGAGTCATTTCGCCTGTATATCCATCTTTTAACTTAAAATCTAACAATTGAAACAAAGATGAGTTAACTTAAGTTCCATACCCCAATTCATTTGCTACTGAATGTTTACAAGGTTTTCTCTCTAACTGTAATCGGGGGATATATTCCCATCTGCTACTGTTTGAATAGCTGAGGCACCAGGAAGCCCTAAGACTGGACCAATAAACCCACCCAGTTACGTAGCAACAGCTGAAAAAAGGAAGCAATTAGATTAAAATCCACATAATGCCACACACTAATCATGGCTGAATATGTAATCTCTTGATCATCATCTGGTGAAAATGAGATGGGGATTATGGAGACACAATTCAAAATTGGTAAACAGTTATTCGTAATAAATGCAATTAATTGCCTAGAATATAATTGTTTATACCATTCTATTCTCTTCGATTCTATTCTATTCTATTATTGTGTATTGTGTTCTGTTCTAGTTTATTCTGTTTTATTCTATGCTTGTTTATTCTATTCTATTCTATTCATTATTCATTACTTATTGTATATGTATATGAAGGTAATGATCACAAGTATGGTCTAATCTGGCTGTTTCTATTGTAATTTATTGTGCTTTATTTCTGAACAGAGGTGTATGTTTCTGAACATGGTGCAAAACGCAGTTTGAAGATAATCTACTCTACTCTGTTCTGTTGTGGTCTGTGTTGTGGACGTACCCTGGGTTTGAAGGCGATGAGTTTGAGGATCATCTCCACAGTGAAGAGTCCGGTGAAAAGCATGTTGAGGATGTTCATGGCATCATTGAAAGCATGGGTCTGTCCATGGTGCTGCAAAGACAAACACACACACACACACACACACACACACACACACACGTTTATGCACACAAAACCACCATGCAAACACATAATGACATATAAAAGATGACTTTGAGTTAAAAGCAAAGATTTTTTTAAGTTGGCGAGGATAACACTCGACTGTAATAATTCTCCATTATATGTGGCACCTGTGTGAGTAGACTTGCATTCATTAATGTTTGTGTGTGTGTGTGTGTGTGTGTGTGTGTGTGTGTGTGTGTACCTGCATGGCCAGACAGATTGTGTTGAGGAGGATGAGTGTGAACATCAGGTACTCGAAGTAGGTGGAGTTGACCACGTACCACACCTTGTACTGGTAAGGGTTCTTAGGGATGTAGCGACGCAGCGGCCGCGCCTTCAATGCATACTCTACACACTGACGCTGTCGGACAAACACACAGGAGTGAGCATGGGCAATAAATCATACTTGCATTTAAATTTGTGTGGCGATGACGACTTTCAACCTTGTTGCTCTACATCTAACTATTTGGGCCTCCTTGCAGTGGGACTGTCATGGAGGAAAAGCT
>OMKZ01025238.1:2785-35753 GCA_900302535.1 Neoniphon sammara
CCCCACTCCGCCCACCACAGCAACCCCGTCCTGCACAGACACCTAACCTCGGCCCCAGAGCAGGCTCCTCCGTCTGCTGCGGCCCTGCCCCCCTCCTACGTGTCATGTCCCAACCCTCTGGCCATGTATTACACCCAACACTGCAGCCCCAGTCACCCCAAACGGCATAGCGGCCACGGGGCAGGACAGCTCTCCCCCCCACCTGACTCTCACCCCCATCCGGCGGACAGCGTGGAGCAGATGCACCACTCCGAGCTGCTGGCCGAAGTGGACCGCAGTGAGTTTGAGCAGTATTTGAGTTCCTCCTCGGCGCGTGCGGACATGACAGGTCTGCCGTACGGGCCGCACGAGGCCAGCATGCAAGGACCTGAAAGCCTCATATCATCGGTGCTGTCAGACGCCAGCACAGCTGTGTATTACTGTAACTACAACAACTCCTAACCTCCTCCCTGACTGTTACCCTACAAACACACATGACCTGACCTCAAATCTTCGTCTCTAAATTAAAAAAAAAAAAAAATGTTTTTTTTTGTTTTTGTTTTTGTTTTCAATTCTGTTCCTACTGACACAGAAAGCCCATTTTAAAATGTAGCTTTGGAGAAGATTGGTGTATCTCTCTAAAAATTGTTATAAAATTCATAAAAAGCCATAGAATATTTGATTTGAACACTGGTTTTAACTTTGCCCTCTCTCTCTTGCAGGCATATGAATACATTTTGTGATAATAAATATTGTACAGTCACTATTTTAAAGTTTATGTATATACTGTAGGTGTTTTATACTTTTGCACTTTTGAGAAATAAATTTTTGAAAATAGACTCAGCTTCTCTTGTATTTATTATTTAGATCGTTATTATTTATGACAACACTGGATGAAGCTTTCTCTTTATAGCGAGAGCGGATTTAGACTGAAAAAGCATTCATCTTATTTCAAAATTATGTTTTAATTTTTAAATCAACGCTCAGGTCATCAGGAGACATAGACATCCAAAAGAAGACACTACTTATTGTTCAGATATTTAATAATTGTCATAATTGTTATATTAAGAATAAAACTAAAATTTGAATATAAATGGAGAAGATATTTACTTTTCAGAAAATTTTCAACACAGGACAAAGTTATTACTGTTCATTCAATTTGTGCTCTATATTACCCCATGATGCCTCTGCTATCATTACCTTTTTAACTACCACTTGGACTTGAATGGGCTTTGAATGGGCTCGTGGCAGCAGAGTTGCTCACCTGGAAGCGGAGCAGCCTCTGTCCACAGTGGAGGGCTTCGACCCGGCTTCCTGGCCTGGATAGAGGGGAGGTAATTTCACTGTCTGCAATACACATGGCGCCTTGTTTTCGCAGCATGGGAGCGCAGTTTATGCTCCGGACATCCTGTCTCTAAATGATTTAGTCTCTCCTGATTAATGGTAGGGGCCATTAAAACTCAACATGTGTACTACACCTCTACTAAACAATAGTGACTCTTTATTTTATGTATTTGCATAGCTGAACATGAGACTTATTTCGATAACCAACCTTCAGATATACATAAAAATGTTGTTAAAATAAGGTGAATAAAGTAAACTGGGTTTTATTTCTATTTGTATATAAGAACTTATCAAAACAAATGATATATTTTAAATATTGCCGGTCATATATATTTCTTTGAGAGGACTGTATCATATATATTGGGTAAACACCTTTAAGAGAGCAGACCAGACCTAGAGAATGATTTAGATGTATTTATAGCCGAGAAAGGGTGCCGCTTTATAAATAGAGATTTTTCCTTTTTTAAAAGGAAGAGGTTCTTCTCCGAGGGGTCAATCACCCTGACCCCGCGATCCATTTTTAGCACTTCAGAGGAAACATGTTCCAGAGGTGTATATTCATGTGCTTTGTTCATGCTGAATGTTTTGAAATTATGTCTTATGTAGCAGGAGTGGAGGTTGGATCTCAAGGTAAATATCACCGATCCTTCCCACGGTCATAATGGCAGCGTCAGTTGTAGTTAATTTCAGTGTATAAAAATCAAAACCACAAATTCTAGTCTGAAAACCTTATATTAAGCTCTCCAATGTTGGTGATATAGAAACTGCCTTAGCCCATGCATTGCCTTATTTAGACCCTAATTATATCATTTATAAACATGAAACTTTGATATTAACTGTAACTGAAGCACTTTGCAATACAACAATACACCATCCACATACATTTCATTTCCAACCCAAACAGATACACCTGGCAGGCCGAATGTTTTGTTACCTTCTTCTGCTTCCTTTTCACTTAAGTGACATACTTCCCTTTGGGCCGTGCAGGGGAATCCACTGTAATTGATGTGAATGTGTTTAAATTCAGAATGCAGCTGAGTGGCAGGTTTAGCCTCTCTGTTGTTGTAGCTAATGGGTGCATAACAACAGGCTCAGACCGCTATCCCCGGGGCATCAGCAGGGTGGGTGGGGGTCACCTGCACAGCCTTAGGAGGGGCAGACCCCCATGTCAGCCCTGATATTATCTCCACCCACTAATTGATCTGGGCTAATTGATGAGGGAAAGATCACTGAGTAAATCTGTCATTTCAAATTTCACCTGAAAAAAAGGGGAAGACATAAAAATAAATGGGGAGATTGAAAACTAAAGTAACTTGTAGATGACACATTAGGTTGGGTTTACAAATCATCAGACTAACACTATTTTGGCAAAATAATAATAACGTCACTGAAGTTTTATCTTTTTGTCTTTTATAATCCCTTAAACTCTGAGTCTGTGTTTAACCCCTTACTACAGCACCTGATTTTCCCTCAAGTCTCCCCTTAAGTAACTTCAAAGCTAGAAAATCAAATTTTTTCCATATTGTACGACAATGTCACATATTCTGTGTCTGCTGGTTACAACACTTCATTAAAGTTACATTACACTTACATTGAGTGAAATATTCAATCCCAAGATGTCATTGTTTTATGACTGCAGCATTACATCAAATAGAAAATATCTAAAATGTCTTGTGATCATTTTATACATTTCCCTGTAATTCAGCAGAACATATCTGGTATCTATGGAAACCTTGGAATCTCCGTTAGAATTTAGAATAAAACTCTGTGGGATTTAACAAAGTTCTGCTACACAGCAATGACAAACTCATGACAGGACCAGCGGGGTTGAAGATAGTAATAAAAAATTCACATGGTCATTTATGCCCCTAAAACAGTTATGTTTCCCTCGGTGGTTTTTAAACTATTTATTTATTATTTGAACTATTTCAATATTTACTTAAACTACTGTCTTATGAAAATCAGGCAGCAACATGTCTGTGATATATATGTGGTGTTTTCTGAGTGTCATTGTTGATGCGTTAACATTGCCCTTCATGTTAGTATTAAGTTTGAGGTAAGTTTTATGACCCTTGGGTTCTCAAAATCTCAAAAACCCAGCGTGGAGATGAGTTAGAAAATAAGAACATTTGTTTTCCTTCAGAATTCCTTCAGAACACAATTTTTGCAGATACATGTTTGCATGCAAAAACATCCTGCGAAGATGTTCCCAGATAAAAGCAAGACATTGTGGTTTGGAGCAAAGAAAGAAAAAAAAAACAGAGAGAGAGAGAGAGAGAGAGAGAGTAGCTCAAAGCCTAGGAAATCAAGGCTTTCATGGTGTTCCTGTTGCTGTGAGGGTGTGTGTGTGTGTGTGTGTGTGTGTGTTGGCGTGTGTGTGTCCTCGGGCCTCACTGCCAGCAGTCTGCAGCGAGGCAGTCAGAGATTACAGCGGGACGGCTGGCTACATTAACACAGAAGCACTTAATCATGGCACTGCGCTAATCTCATCTCAGGTAGCTGTCTTTCACAAACACAATGACAAACACAGCCTCATCCAGCCACAGTCACCAGTGGTTCATTTTATTCAAGCTCCAACAAATTATCAAGATCAGCTTTATTTGACCAACTGAGATGCAAGCATGGTGCAGCTTATATTAATCAGACATTTTATTCACTCACTGGCTTCACAGCATTAGTACTATTAGCAGTGGTTGAATATATCCCACTGATTGGTTTATTATTTTAAATACAGGCAGTGTGACCAAACTTTGTTCAAACCCACAGAGCTTTGTTTAAAATTCTTGTGGCAATCCCAAGGTTTCCAAAGATACCAAACATGTCCTGCTGAATTACAAAGAAATGTGTATAAAATGATGCACAAGACGTCTAGATATTTTCTATTTGATGCAATGCTGCAGCTGTAAAACAATGGCATCTTGGGTTTGAATATTTCACTCAATAAAAGTGTAAATTAGCTTCAATGAAGCATTACAACCAGCAGACACAGAATATCGAAGTGACACTGTCATACAGGATGAAAAAAAAATATTTTCTAACTTTGAAGATAGTTAAGGGGAAATTAAAGGGAAAATCAGAGTTCAAGTGGTCAATAGCTTTTCCCCCTTATTGATTTTCCATATTAAATCTATACCAATCAGAACATAAAGACAAGCACACATATTTTTTTTATTTGTTTTGAGACAACAGAGGTGTGGATTGTGCAAAACAGGCAGCAACTCAATATCAGGAAGATGCCCCTAATATTTTGCAATGTATATAAAAACAATGGCAAACGTCAGTATCTACAATATCAATATCTTGTTATGGCAAGAATGACTGCAGGATGAATTCTGTTGTCTTCAGATTTCTGGCCAACAGCGCAGGCCTCGTCTTGGGTTACCATGACAACAAAACACACATGCACATAAAACAGCGCTGAGATCTAAATCTCAAAATCTGAACCTGCATTTGAAATCCGGCATGTGTGGTTTCATCATAAGTGCCACCCAGTGAGACACACACAAACACACACACACACACACACACACACAAAACGTTCTGGTGGAGGTGCACTAACTCAATATTTTGGCTGTTCAATTTCAGAGAGAGAGAGAGAGAGACGCTGTAAGGGACCCAACTGATTAAGTCATTGATAGTGGATTGCATATACAGTATGTGAGACAGCTGCAGGAGAGGGTGTGTCCCTTGTCTAAAGCAGGGCTGGGGCTCGAGGGTTGTTCATAATCCCAGGCATATGCTGTTCCTCTCTGGCCTGATCGCTTTTATGGTCCCTGCCCGTCAGACCACCGTCCAGTTGTGCTCCCACTATATATAGTTTCACAGATCTGGTCAATCTGTATTCAACACTGTGACTCAATAGTTTATTTTTCTTCTGATTCTAGCTCTGGTCTTGTCTCATACAATCAAAAATACCTCGCTCATGAGGCGGGTGGATGTAGAAAAATTGAACGGGTCCCCCCCCTCTCCCTGCCGAGATATCAGTTGCTGTGTTAAAATTGATTCACAGCTTTTAATTTGAATATATTTTTGTTGTGTAAAACTTTGCAAAGTGATAATGTGCAATAACACTTTACAGTTTGTGCTCCTTTTCAGCTCTTTAATCTCCTTTTCACTCTTTGATACGCAGCCTCATTTGGAATTTCTGATGGAAACTTTAGTACGAGACTTTATTTTGAAAAGCAAGATTTGACAATAAATGAAGAAACATGAGTCGAAGAGGATAATTTAATTTGTTGCAACAAAGGTGAGTAAAATAACACAGATGCCAGTGTTTGATTTTAACACGGTTGTTGGGTGTGTGAGGGCATTTTTTTCAGGGCTGGCACATTTGCTTCACAGTCAGGAATTGACTCAGAGAGTTGACTAACTTCCAGGGCTCCTCTGATCAGCTCAGCCCTCCGCTCTCTTGTCTGAATCCTCTCATGGCATTCAGGACAATTTTTAGCTCGTGTCCACGCGGGCAGTGAGTAGAAGATGACTACATCAGCAGTCAGTTTCCTTTCCAATGTGTTTTTCTTTGGAGGGCTGAAAGGTGGGGGCACAGGGAAATAAGACTGCAGCCTACACCCACACTTTGCCCTCATACTCATATCTGACTCTCGTATCTTTTCATTGCAGGACTCCCAGCTGGACACAGGCCTCCCTCTTTAGGGAAAACACTAGGAAAGAATGAGCAATGCTGTTTGGCAGCACGGGTCAACGTACCTCAGAATTTGTTAATGACAACACGCTGACTAACTCTACAAGGTAACAACTTAAGTGACTAATTTTCTACAGTATTAAGTTTGACGTTACTGATAAAGGAGGAAAATATTACTGATTTAACAAACTTGAGTGAAGCTCTGCCTGTAATACATCAACTATAAACTGGGAACATTAAACAAAAGGATATTTGCATTACACTTCCATGAAAAGTGTTCTACAATGTCAAATTAATTCATGAGTTGATGCAGTAAATAGAATTGATTTGTAAAAATATGTTCATATATGATAAGCCTGGATGAATGTAATACTACAATAAAATACCCAGAGGCTCAGGGGCACTGCTAACAAGATAAATGGGGACCCATTGTCTGTATTTGTGCTTTTTTTTCTGTCAATCTTTGAATCTTCCTGAGAGCACCTGTCCCCACTTCCTTGTTCCGATGAGTCCTGTTTGCTCCATCCATGAAAGATTGGCTGGGAACATCCTCCATCCAAGAGGAAACCATTCTCTGTAAAATTCACACCACTCGGACCATTTTGGGATCGCCGGTAGGATTTCCTAAAAAATAAAAATACATGAAAATATAGTCTAAATAAAGGGAGAGGGGGCAGAGTGTCACGACCTGGGTCAGCAGCCTTTTGTTGTTTCACTGTGTGTGTGTGTGTGTGTGTGTGTGTGTGTGTGTGCATGCTTCCTCACGTTTTTTGTCTTATTTGCTCTTGAGAAAACATACCTATTGTGCTGTTTATCTTAGTTGTTTCTTTCATTATATTTGAGCCATTATTATAGATAAATTATTTAGGGTGTAGTGTCATATTTTTATTTACAGATTTAATAGAGCAAAAACAAAGCAGAGCAGCATATAGATACAGCTGCATATTCCTTTTCAATTGTTGCATTTGTCCAATAACACAAAACCCCAACAATCCCACTCTGATTATAACAGAAGCTGTCTTTTACTCGGGAAGTGTATGTATGCTTATGTTATTGGGCTATGAACTTCAAACAAAAATCAAACACATTTCCACTAAAATAGCAAACAGTCCACTTCCAGTTCCCCAACTGCCGACAATGTGTTCCTCCCTCTACAAGCCCTGTCTCCTGTCCTGCGGGCCTGCTGCTCTGCCTGCTGGAGCCAGTCACTTATGAGGAACACGGTCATGCCATCAGTGGATTTGTCTACTTGAACTTTATAAGAGTTAAAAAGTGATTTAACATGAGTGTGTTTTTTTATCTGAACGTTTCTGGACAAGCTTGTTTCCCCAGAGGCGGTCAGTTGTGTTGTCAGTTGTTGCCACTAGGGGTCAGCTGTGCACAGTGCTATGTGAAACTCACTCATATTATTAAACCTTGCACAGGTAAGGGGCCTGTATCAACTGATAATATGATATGAATATGATATGATAGCGCACAGATAATGTGAAAAGTTGTCAGAATGTAATAGAATGTCTCTAGAATGTGTCTAAGTGGGTTGGAAATTTAATAAAAATGTGTTTATGCAATAAATTTCCAGATGATGTAAGAACATCTCATTACTGTAATACAGAAAAAGTGACTGTGACTTCATAAGGGCTGTGACATGTTTGTGTAGTTGATGATGTAACAATATTATTGCTTTATAATGTTACAGTTCAAGTTTTTACATTGTCGTTATTCTTACATGTTCTTACTTACTGAACAATATTATTACATCATCAATTAAAATGCCACATGATGTCACAATGGCTGATTGATGTAATAATATGATGTTATGACATTAAAAAATAATAAAATAAAAGTTCTAAATTTGGAACTTTATTACATCAGCATGTTTCATTCCATTTTTAAAAGTTACTACGTTATTGTTCACTTTACATTCTCAATTGCTACAAGGCTACAAGTTATTTTCTTGTGTCAGGGATCATTTCTGGGCCATTCACAACATTTTCTTGATCAAAGTTTAATGCCTACTCTTCAAATTAAATTTAAGCTGAGGTAAAGACAGGACGTAATCACAGAATAAGTAGTAACAGTAATAGTAACAGTCTATGACACTCACATGTCCTTACCCTGAAAGTATTTATTGAGAAAAATCAGCTTGAGGGACAAATGGTTGTTAGACTGGGGATGTCTGTATAATTTTTTTTATCAGTCCATAATTCAAGGCCACAAAAATAGAGCACTGGATGGCAAATTGTCTTATAATTGAAGAAATAGTAATTAGTGTAATGATGCAATCTCCAGCTTCATCTGAGCACTGTTGCTGCACTGTTGCTCCAACCACAGGAGGAATAATCTGGCAAATCCTGCTGAACTAATGACGCATAGATGCGGGATGAGGGGCGGGGGGCGATTTATGCAAAAACGACCACTGTAGTTGTAATTAGAAACTTTTCACCTCTGGGTTGGGATTTTCAGAAGTAGGGCATTCCAGAGTCCTTGGGAAGAGGTAAGAGGGTGAGGGAAAGTACAACCACGTGAGCCTGCTGGGAGTCCCATATGGACCCAGGTGAGGGGAGCAGGCTCAGCCCCAGTAATCCTTGACAGAAGTCATCCTGTGGTCACGCACACGCTGGTACCTCAACCTGATGCTCTGTTGTCATTATTTTAACTTCCTGTGTGGTAATAATAATGAATTGTTGGTGTAACACACAGCGAGTCATCATAAACACATCTCAGGCACAATATTATTACATCATAAGTGCATCAGAAAATATCATTATACGCTGTAATGCATCCCTCAGTGATATGCTGAGTTTAGGATGAGGTCATTAGAGGTTATTCTACACTAACAAGGTGCTTACAGTTCATAATAAATACAAATGCACGTTATTAGTTGTCATTACTCTCATAATAGATCATTTGATGTCATTTAAGATAGAGAGAGGAGTTTTTGAATTATTTATAAGACTCTGTGGCACACTATTAAGAAGCACATGATACATTTGATGTCTTATAAACAAAGAAATATATAAAATATATACAATATCTATGAATACATTATTTTAGCAACCTCATAACCTTGTTTAAAAAAAATGAAAACAAAGTCTGTTAAGGAATTTTATGAGGCTTCTTTGATATAAATTTATTGGTAATACACTTAGAGTGTGCTTATAATATGTTTTAAAGAAATAAATATATATAGGCCTCAGTGGTAAATATATTTGTCATAATGGCTACATAACTTGCTCATGATTCATGATGCATTGTAGCAGATTGTGACATTCTCTGGTGCGCTCATGATGTAATAATAATGTGCTAATGATACATGTATGATGGCTTATGAAGAGCAATAACTAAATTTAAGTAAAGTTTTACCAGTGGGGTCACAATGTAATGTAATGTGTGTGTGTGTGTGCGTGCGTGCGTGCGTGTGTGTGTGTGTACATGATCTGCTTCCTTCTACCATTGTCTAATGAGACTCTAGTGGTTAGATATGTTGTAAAGGCAGCAAGCCACATCTTGTGATACTACAATATAAGCTTGACATAAGACAATAAGCTTGAGTAGGATCCATGGCCATAAAATCAGTATTTATTTAGTATTTATTTCAAATTACATCACCCTTTTAATATAGTCATACATTCAGATAAATCAAAACCTATTGTCCTGGCGTCGGCAGAGAGGCGCTAACAGTTCATGGAAATGGGGAACAGTATAGCTCAGTGTTGTCTGAAACCACTGAGTATATTTCCAGGCTTTGTCCTCTGTTTCACTGAATATTGTAGAGACTGTAAAATCAGATGTAGACTGTGGCTGTAAGATTTATGCACAAACTAAGGATAGCTGTGCAGACAGTTTACAGTGCATTGTTGAAATTTTAATCTGTACTGATTAGCATTTATTTCTCCCAGCAGATAAGAAAGTATTTCCATCTGTGCCTTTTTTGGGAGTGGAAATCTGGGAATGACTTTCTCAGAAGTAACACTGTTGAACCATGAAAACCATTTTATAATATGCATCAGCTTCAGTAAACCCCGCAATAAGAAATAATGAGAAAACATTTTTGTACATTTCAAATGAGGTAGCAGAGTGGCATAGTGAGAGGCGAGTCCGTCCTTCAACCAGGACTCATATTCAAGCCCCCTGCTGAAGTGTCCTTGAGCCAAACACTGTATCCTTACCAGCTCCAGCTGTGCTGTTGTGTAGCTGAACCTGACCTCTGACCTCTATGTGGAAGGGAGGAAGTTAAAAAAAAAAATTCTACAGGGATCAATAAAGTATCACATTTTTTATCATGTAATACACGCAAAAGTATCACATGAAATACAAATCATTGTGTCATTACTTTTGTACTAAATTCATTCTTGCACGGGTGATTTCTTTCTGTGCATAATTCAGTGGCTAAGTTGCCTTATAGTAAATGCATACAATAGACATCAACTCCATGAAAACTGATGCAGGCAGTAACCTGTTTTTGAACCCTGCACATCAGGAACACTGATCTTTAATAGCCCACAGAGACAAGTCAAACAGTGGGGGACTGAGATTCACTACATCCTTTTGTTGTCCGGTTGAGAAAATGTCAAGGCCGACCCAATAAGGCTGGGTCTTGGCTCTGTGTGTGCATGTGTGTTTTTATATGTGTGTGCATATGTGTGTGTGTGTGTGTGTGCACTTGCGTACGTGCATATCAGCCTGTGTGTTTGAGAGAAAGAGTGAGCAGGCTGTTTGCAGAGTCTGGAAAGTCCATTTGCACAGTGGTCAGGATGCCAGCGTCTCGCCCACCTCACTCCAGGCCCGACTGCTCCCCCGCTGAGTCGCTAACCCTTAATCAGAGGAAGGTTGTCTGAGGCGAGCACACACGGATAAATCACTCTTCACCCTGGGACGCTATCTGGGCTGCGTATAGCCAGGTTGTCCCGTCAGCAGACTGGCCCTCCGCCCGCGCCCTCCAAAGCTAACAGCCATGTGGCGCTGAGCCCTTTGGTCAGGAGGGCTCTGGCTGCCACAAGCCCCTGGAGGCTGAAGGAGTCCACATTCTGTACATATCAGTCTTACATCTGTATTTACTGGATTATTGTTAAGTGGCTGTTGTTACAGAAAAGTCCAGGAAAGCATGCACATCCAAAAACAACCATAGGTGCAGGACAGAAGGTACAGCATGTAAAAATAATGATAGAGTCTGCACACTTTGTATATGCTTCCAATAATTCATGAACCACCGACGCAGGCTCTATTATTATTTTGTTGTTAGATCTTAGCAATGCACAAACATTATGCAAGATAGGGCATGGTCTTGCTTTGGATGCAGTGCTGTTCACGTAGCTGCTATTGTAACAAATATAGACGTGCCACTGGCCATTATAGCAGATGTTATTAAGAGGACTGAGTTTGTTTTATTTAAGAAAAAGGAGTATATGTGAAAACACCCTAAGCGTCTGATTGAAATTAGCAAGAATTGTGGGCAGCCTAATTGAATAATGGCCATATCAGTGAATGAGTGGGAGTGAGGAGTGATTTACCGCACAGAGGAGCGTGCTTATCTCCCTCTCTGTCCCATGCAGGAAACACTGGGATGTCACCAGGCAGATTAAAAGCTTGGCACAGCTGATACACAGCGCTCAAAATGGATGGGGTGGGGACCTCTGACTGGAGCGTGTGTGTGTGTGCGTGTGTGTGTGTGTGTATGTGGGAGGGGGGGTTTGGTGGGGCAAAGAGAGGAGGGGTTGGAGGTGGAGTGACCTTATGAGTCCTGTTTGGCAGACATTCATTCAAAAACTGGGAATTCCAGTGGAAGTTCAGAGGGGGAAAAAAGATGTAAGCCAGAGCACACCGTGTAACTGGAATGGAATTTTGAATAGCAAGCATATTTTTTCACTTTGGTCAGGCTGCATTTTTCAATTTATACCCAACCGTCCCCTGAGGACAAATGGAATTTACACCATTACTGTACATATTTAAAAGTTATTGCAGAATAATGAATCCTTTTTGGAGTGCCAGAAACGCTCCAAACAGATTACCTTCGCTGGGAAAATCTGAGCGGAGAACTTAATCAGCTGCTTGGCTTTTAATTAAGTCAATTTTCAAAACAGTGCAGCTGTATTACTTATAATTGGATTCTTGACAGCTGCAATGCTTGGAATGTGAGGCACACAAAAGAAGCCGGGCATTGTGTCATAAATGATACCGCAGAGGGATAGATATTGCAGCACATCAGGGCAAACTGGTGCTATTTTCTGTGCGGTCGCCAATGCGGTTCTGCCCTTTTAAGCAGGAGCTGACACGAGCTGGGGGAGATGCCTCATACTCTCGAATTGAAGGAATATATGCAGAGTAGAGAGAGAGAGAGGTGTTTGATGGGAGCACAGGCAGACAGATCTGGTGGAGCAGCTGCATAGAGGACACTAGGCCAAATATAGAAAGGGGACAAGGGCCAAAACATATCACACATTTTTTCCCATTAACAGCATAGGTTTGAATCTAACTTGGCGCCAATTAGTTGCAGTATAGGCGCTGGGGCTTAAAAATAGAGCATGGCAGGGGTGGCAATGCACCCGGAACGCAGAGACAGATATCTCTGTCATGGCGGCGTGTGATTTCACATGTAATCATGTGAAGGAAAAATAACAGTATTCATATCACCAGCTGGTTCGTTATAACTCTGTGACGGGGAAGGCTATGCGACAAATGGAAGTTCAGACGTTTGTTGCTATTACCTGTCAAGCCGCTTTGGGTGCCGAGCTTCAGCCCAGGCCTATTTTCAGTATGAACGGGGTATGTTTGGCAGGATCTGCGCCGCTCTATCTGTGTGACCACCCGTTTTTACCCCCTAGATTTCAACATCTGCTGCTCTCTTATCTCTGCAGCGGAGGGCTGGAATGAGGGGCATGCAGGCTTCAGGCCTACCTGTTTACTCTGAGGGCTTCCTCCATTGTTCACCCCAGCTTCCTTTTAAGGATTTTTCACATTTTTGCGCTCGGTGTTGTTTTGGGAACAGGTCATGGGCTCGGCGCATGGGAGCCTGCTGGGGCATTCCTGAATTCCTCCATCTCTGTCTGGTCAGACTCAGCAGGAATTCTTTCCTACAACACACACGCTGTAGCTGCCTCTGCCTCTTCCATACACACACACACCTGAAATATTTTTACTATTTTAGACTATACAGTCCATCAGCATGTCAGCACTTACTTGAAGCTTTTTGTTTTTAGGTAAAGCCTGATAACTTTTCTTTATTCCTTTGGTTTCTTACCTTCACCTCTAGGTTCACTGTGGAATGAAGTCATCCCTTGTAGACTAATCCTTTTCACTGTATAAATAGCCTGAGTTCAGCTCAGTTTTGGTAGCTGTTACGTAACTCGTGAGTGATAGTTCAGTGCTAAGCATCAACATGACCAGCTAATACCCTCAGTATTACTGCGCAACCTAATCTACTGGGCTCCACTACCCTCCTGAACCTAATTGTCTCTCTACACACAGTACTATTTTAAAATGTGCTTATTATTGTTATAGGAGGAACAAAAACGTCCCTAAATCAGTTCAGTGTTAAAGGTATTTTTATGCTGTTATATCATATATTTTGTTTTTTCTTTACATGCATACATACATGACTGATGATGACTATATATTCAGATCACACAAGAATAAAGCAAATTCTCTAAACACAAAATTGTCCTCTTCAAAATTTACATCCCACTCTTCAGTTGCCATTTATCTGATTTCTTTCTATTTAGAAGGTGAATGTTCATCTCTTTCCCTGAAAACAAAATGCTTTTCTCTGAGGGTCCTGCGAATCGTGAGCCCCTTAATCCTTATTATGTAAAGAAGTCTTCAATGAGATTAGAACCCTGCACGAAAATTACAACCAGTTACTAATATACCATCTGCTGCCATTGGTCAAGCTAGAAAAACCTGCTCAGATTTCACAGGTTATAAAAAAAACTCCAGGGAAACAGGTAGGTACGTACAGTATGTCACAATTATATCACAGTTTACTGTACAGTTAATTCAGATTAGTGTTCCCTGACAAATCACCGAAGAATGTTATGTATTATTGTGACACTAATGGCCTAAAACCCTTACAAGCCTTGTGCCAGTTTATTATTAACTGGCTAAGTCCTGTTTTATTGCTTATTTTGCATTTGCATGTCATTGTGACTCTTGTCTTTCTGGGAAATTTTACCTCCATTATGGTTTAGAAAAAAAAAGTATTGTGGGATTTTAAATATATTCCTCGGAAACATTTCAAGAGAAATATAAGAAAGAAATATTTTAAGCCTATTTCACATAAAATATGAAAGTAATAAATCTCAGGTGCATTGGTCGTATTCTCTGGCGTGCTATAGCAGCGCTGCGTGCGTCTGACACACCTTTCTGAAGAGGATTTTCAAGCACTACAGTTGTAGTGGAGATTAACTTTGAGCAAAGATTAAGCAAATTAACCATGATGGTGTCTCCCAAAATAAACTGTTGCTGTGCAGTTGCTTCAACAGCCGGCATCATGTAGAGTACGGAATAACATTTTAGGGATACTTTCAAAACTTTTGGGAATTTTATGGTGCTGACAATAGGTGAGTTCATTTTAAAATTGCACATAGTTAAATTGAAATTCCTGTGTATTTGTTTGGACATTTAATTTGTTTAATTTATCTGCTGATATTTATTTATCAAATTCAGGTGAGGTCCAGTGGCTAGCTATGCATTTCACTTGCATTGTTAAAAACTGAATACAAGCATAATATGTTTACCTAATTTTGTCTTTTTTGTCACCAACAATTAGTACAATTATTTTGACCTGGATATGGAGAAAAGAAAGAAGAAAAAAGTTTTGAATTCAAAACTTAGTATAATGATAAATAACTAAAATGAGAACTAAAACTAAATCTAAATATCTAAACATCTAAATTTTTGATGTAATAAAGGGCTTACTTTTCAAAATGTTATAAGCCTTTTAATTTTTAAAAAAGTACCCTTCAACTCATAACTTAATATCTCAAAATTCAAGTGACATGTACAATAATGTTGCCATTTTTAAACAGGTGTTTTGAGATATTAATTACATATATGATATACCACATGGGCTTTGATTTTCATATCTGCAGTCATTTTTCAAGTAGGTGCCATGTTTTTCAAAAGCAATATGTGGTGCAAAACTGTTCTCATATAGTATACAATTAGACTAAAAGAAATTAATAAAGAAACATAAAGAACTGCTAATTATCTCACTCCCTGTGATTTGCCATTTGTTTTATTATGTTGCTTAAATCCAGGTATTCAAGTAATTGAACATGTCAGTCACATGGCAAGCAATCCTGGAGTCAGACTGTGTAGCCTGATGGTCACAGTCTTTTGAAGTAAACAACATATGTTGGCAAGACGTCATCCAGCTGTAAACAAATATGTTAGCCACAAATCAGTTAGGACTGATGTATGTTATTTGTTTGTGTTTTGACCCTCTCAGGCAGTTATGTTTCTTGATATATTATAATCAACAACATGATCAACCTTATTTTCATATTTCCATTTATTTATACACTTAACATATCAGTCACATATTAAGACTGCTTTCTTCATGTAAGTAAAGCTAAACAAAGCAAATAAAAGATCTTCATTCTTTGTAAAGATTATTATTATTATAAAAGGTACAGAGCAGATCTTTCCTTATGAGGGCAGAGAATCACTATGACTATCACTGTACTGTATATTCTACCATTTTCTAAAAACTGTGTGTACTCTACATCTTTTGAGCCTGAATTTAACAGAAAATTAAATGTACGAATTTTTAAACACCTGTTCAGGCTAAAATTCTGCATCTCTCCCTTTGCAGCCAATGAGCTATAATGAATGCGTCGGGGCTTCGGAGGGTCCATCCTGACCAGTTATCAGGGAGCGGGTACAACTTTGGCACCTCCCGCCAACAATACCTCACTGACCTTTTTCCATCCAAGCGGGTCTGCTTCTATAAAAGTGGAGACCCTCAATTCAACGGTCTGCGCATGGTCATCAACAACCGCACCTTTAAAACTTTTGATGCCCTCCTGGACAGTCTGTCTAAGAAGGTGCCCCTGCCATTTGGGGTGAGGAACATCACCACCCCTCGAGGTGTTCATGCAGTCCACACTTTGGACGAGCTTGAGGATGGGAAGTCCTACATCTGCTCTGACAACCGAAAGGTAAAACCTATCAACCTGGCCTTGGCCAGAAGGAAGCTGCCACCTTGGTACCATGCCAGGCCTGTGACTGCCCGTCGCCAAGCCGTGCAGCTGGCCAGGCTTTTCCCCGGCCATGCTGCCCACAAGCAGGAGCCTGTGGTTGTGCGCACACCAAAGAAACTAACGGTTTTTCGCAATGGTGACCCCACTGTCAGACACACTGTGATAATTCAGAAGAGGAGTACCCCCACCTTTGAGTCCCTCCTGGAGTACATGTCAGAGCGGATGCAGTTCCATGTGGTGAAATTATACACACCTGATGGAAGACGTGTGAGTGTTTTCCTTTGTCCCTACATGACACATTTATTTTTGACCACTGTGTCTTTCATGGACTACACAGACTGGTAAAAAAAAAAAAAAACTATTGAAAACTCCCTTCCATCTGCCAAAAGTTCATTATAAAATATCAATCCCTCAAAAATTTTTGCTCTCATAAATTAAGGCCAAATATGTAATCTAAAAGGACACATAAGGATAGCCAAACAAAAATACACAAGCATTGCATTAGATTTAATATTACATTCTTAATTAAACCATGAATATCTACCTACAGATATGTAGGCTGATATATTTGCTACATTTCTGTAAATACTGAAACAAGTGTGTGCATTCTTCTATGATAAAAGCAAACAAACAATAAGATAAAGGCTTAAACTCCTAACTACCTCACAAACCGTGCCTGTGTATTGTATTCTGGTTGTTGGCAACGTCTTTATTGACCCAAAATGGAGTGACTTAGAAACTGGACTGTAAATAACTGTCACATGAGGAGGGAAAGTGATAAGCTTCTTTGGCAACTCATCCTAATACCTGGAACGGCATTCTGGGATACGGCATTGTAAGGCCTTAGGCCAAGGATCCACTGTAAGTTGAGAGCCTCCTGGCACAGTTGGGCACCATTTGAATATATACTACATCAATTTAGGCTTTTTAATGTACTTTTTATACACATTATCTTTGTAAGCCTCAGTTGTCTCACTGACTGTGACATACTTTGAATGACAATGAAACAGCCCCTTATTTTTCTGTCATCTGCAGGTTGATGGCCTCCCAGCCTTGATATTGTGCTCTGGGACTGTAGTAGCTGCAGGCAGGGAGCCTTTCAAGTATGGAAACTATAATACACAGAAATCACGTGCTTCAACACGGTTGTCCACAAACCGAATGGGTCCTAGAAGATTAAAAGCAATAAACCGTAAGTATATTCAAGAATCTGCATTTTTGTTGTGATCTCTGTGCATTCTCTCTGTCAGATTTGTAAATTAATATGCATATGCATGAATATGATATTCAGTAAATTACTACCAGTTTATACAGTTATGTTACTGTACGTGCCAGTCCAAAAGAAGTTTATGTGTATGGCACCTACAGTGCCACCGTCTGTCTGCCAGTAATCTACCTGCTGTGAAGGGATGAAGAGTGGGAAAGTGCTGAGGCAACAATGTCATGCATAATACTGCAGATGACCTACATAAACTAACTACACAGCTGCCGGCTAGTGTGCATTGTGAGCAGTGGATAGTCGCTCTTATTGTGGTATCTCAATGTCTTTTCTAATGTTTTTTTCTCTCTTTCTTTTCTCTTCATGCAACCTGGATATTCTCTTCAACCTGAAAAATCCTTTCCTTGAATTTGGGGACATTTGTACTTGATTATTTTTCATCAACTGATTCAACAACTGGATTTTTTAACTGCTTGGCTCCTTTGGCTGACTCAAAAGGAAAAAAGAAGTCAATCTCCAGTTTTTCTAAGTCAAGGAATTTCTCCTTGTCTTCTGAGAGATACATAGTGAACCGGATACAAAACTCCATCAGCGCATCATTATGCGACTTCCCCAGTAACCCGGCGGACTCCATGGAGCTGGAGACAGGCCGCACACTGGAGTCAGTAGCACAAACGGAGGGTGACACCTGCCTTGGCTATGGAACAGAAGGGCGAGACAGCTTCTTGCCCACCGACGATGACATTGAGAAGTCCTTTCGGGTGAACCAAGATGGCAGCATGACAGTGGAGATGAAGGTGCGACTGACAATAAAAGAGGAGGAAACCGTGCATTGGACAACCACCCTGAGCAGGTCCAGTGTAGCCAATCAACTTAGCACAACCTATTTGCCTGAGCCTGAACCTCAGCTTGAGCACAACAGCCCCACTAAATCCAGCCCACTGGATTCACAAAACCCCACAGACACCATCTACAGGAACGAACCCAAAGATGATGACGACAGTGATCCGCCATTGCCGGATAATGGAATTGCCTGTGAGAGCGGTGATGAAGAGGATCATGTCAAAGAGCAGATGGATGTGGGGTCCCCTGGGAGGGCTCCCACCCCAGGACCCAGGCAATTTAGAAAGAAGCAAACCTCTGTGGAGAGTATAAGGTCAGTGACAGCAGAGGAGATTCAGGAAGGTATGGTTGGCTCATACTCATACAGAGAGGAGACAGAAAACGGAGCCATGACAGAGCAATACTGCATTGTCAAGCAGAGTAGCACTAGACCAGTGCCCAAACCCAGGAGAATTGGCTCTGAAGATGCAAGCAGTAGAAATGTAACCACATTCAAATCAGCTGGGATGACCGACATCCAACAATTTGAAGGCTATGGGGAGGAAGTCAGTGAAAGTGTATTACACATATATGAACAGCAGACTTGCCAGGACAATTTCCATGCCAACAGTCACTTCCATGCACAGGGTTTGTCCATGACTGGGATTCTTTATGGCAGACCAGCGACTTCGGATACGGCACGGTTTTCCATCAGTAATGATTTTGAAACCGAGCTTGGAAGACCCTCAACAGCTTCTGAGTCTGTCAGCATCTGGAGGGCTGAGAGCATGTCAGTAACATCGGATTTAACCATGCCATCACTGAAGGCTGATGCGGACTATATACCATCTTACGTACAGAAACAGCATTTCCCAAAGCCCACCAAAGGCAATGATTCTTTTCAGTTGTTGTCAGAGTCAAGCAAAGTGAAGCCCCAACAAAGAGCGGCTAATAAATCTAAAAGGACATACTCAAAACCCAAAGTGATGAAGAAACGTGCACCTCGGATTATGTCACCGGGGAAAAGACAAAAAGAAAATATTGCAGAAGCACCCGAGAACCATAAAAAGGCAAAAACTTTTTCCAGTGCTGGGTTCATTAAGAGAATTTATGGATATGAACCTGTAAAAGGCGTGATTAAGCTTACAAAGAAACCAACAAAAAACAAGGATGGGGGTGTTACAACAACGAGCTCCGATATGTCAGATGGCACAGTAAAATGTGCTATCAAAGACCCAAATATATCATCACCAGGGATAGAAAATACAAGTGAGACAATTTCTTTTGAGCAGAGCAGGTTGGATGTTCCACCCACTGAAATAAGTCAACCAAGGGGAATACTGGCACGACAGGAATCTATGCATCAGGAGAGAAAGAGCGAAAAGGAGTCCTGTGATGTCAGCGAAAGCATGTCACTGCCTGCTCTCAACTCCTCCAGCTCTGTTATTAATGAATATGTAGAGAACTGGCTGGAGAAAGCTCATCTTAACCCAACTGTCTACCCAGATGAAGAAAGCCAAAAAATGGAAGCATTACCCCAAGTGGGAACGGAGGATGGTATATCTGGGAAGTCAGAAATTAATTGTGAGGAGAAAACAAAAACAGAAACATGTCCAACTTCCGAAGCTATCCAATCACCTGATAGTTTTCCTGAAACTAAAGTGAAACAGAGAATCCAGTCCTTTGAAAACAAAACATTATCATCGAGTCCATCATGGAAGAAAACTGCAATCGCAAGTACAAAGCGCAACATTTTACCACAGAATAATACAGAAGAAATAAATCCCCACGCAAACAATATCTCTCCTGAAACTCATACACCTACTAAGACCTTGACAGAAATTCCATTAGACAGTGAATTGGAAAATAAAGCATTCACAGCTGCTGAAAACCCAGTGGAAATTACTGTGCTACCAAACACTGAACATTGTGAGATGGAAGTGTCTTCAGCAGCCAGTAGTCCATTATACAAGATGTCATCAGTGAGCAGCCTAACGTCATGTAACCAACCATTATCTACCAGTTCTACATCTGACAAGGCCACATCACCTACTGACCACACTTTGGAAAAGACAACACCACATCAGACCAATATCCCCTCCACTATGAGGGAAGAACCATTACAAAGAAATCCTTCTGTGAAAAGGGCACAGCTGGTCAGTAATCTCTCCTTTGAAAGGAAAATGTCTCTCAAAAAGGCTTCTCTGGATAAATCTGGTTTATGCAATGATGCATCTTTGGAAACTACCATGTCATCCACTGCCATCAACACACCAGCTGAAAATGTGCTATCAAACGGTATCTCATCCACAGGGACGCAACGACCCCACAAACCAGAAAAGACGCCCCCATCAAACAGCATCTTAGATTTGCCCCCATTAATAAGCAGTCCATCATGTATTTCTGCATCACCGACTAGTTTAACATCTGAAGAGAGAGTTTCACCAGCCAGCCTTTCATCAGATGAGGCTCCAGCACCATCTAATCTTCCATTTAAAGATACAAAAGCAAGTCAAAAAGCAAGTCAGAAAGAGGCATCATCACCTAAATCCCCTGTGAAAAAAGTAAAGCTGATTACCAATCCATCTCAAGGATCCAGCAGTCCTTCCTTGGCAAGGACGCCACTACCAAGAAATCCTTCTTTGAAATCAGCATCACCACAAAACCACTCTCTTGATAAAACTGTATCACCAAATCTTGGAATAAGAAAATTTCCGGTACCTAACAGTCCAACCACTGAGAGGCAGCCATTAGCTTCCAAAGCCCTGCCACAGAAGAGACTCTCTCCGTATTCTCAGTCACTGGACGTGGTGTCACCACCTATGAGACACAAGTCAAATATAAAGATGCTCTCCAGAACCCTCTCCTCAGACAATGCATCAGATGCATCTACAAATCAGACGCAGAAAAAATCGCCATTCCAAAAGAAACGTAATCAAACACCACTACCAAAAAAATCAGCACCTAAACCCCCCGATTCATCTTTGGATAAAACACCAACCTGTGAGACTCTCATACCATCAGATGCTGGTCTGAGGGATGAAAATAAGGTGAACAAGACAGAGGAAATTGCAAAAGAGAAATCATTGACAGAAGAACACATAACATCACAGCCAATAAAAACAGCAAACCAGCCAAACATGAAGCCTGTGCTTGAGAAGATTTGCTACTCAATTAAGTCAATTAGGCAAATGACACAAAACAAACGTCCATCATGTCTGGAAAGGTCCAACAGCTTGCCTGACTTCTCCTCACATGTGGCCTCCACGTTTGGGTCATCATCTAAAGCTCTCCTTGCGTTCTTATCTGTCATGACCTTAAAGGAAGGTATCGCCAACTTAAATATGCATGAGCTGGATGCAAATAATGTGAGCTGTGCCGAGGCTTTAAAAATGATCGATTCTCTAAGAGAAATTGCCAGCATCGAGGATTCCCACAAGTTGGACGCCAGTCTGTCAAATTTACAAAAGTCAGCTTCGAAACAACTCCTGCAGAGTTGGAAGGGCTTTCAGGAACTCAGTAAGAGTCGTAGCTCAACACCAAATTATTCAGAGCAAGACTTGAATGAGGCTAGTCCAGTGGAAGAGTGTGGCATTGAAGAATTTGTTATTGACGAGCTAATGAATGAACTTGACCTACCTGAGAAGCTCAAGGAGGAATTGGCAGCTCTTCCTGTAGGCAAAGGGACTGACAGTAAGCTAAAAGAGGCCCTTGCTGACCAGACAACCAAAGACAAGGACAGTGAATATGAACAGAATCAAGAGAGATGTATGGCCACATGTCAACCAATTGGCTCTGTTGAGGACAAAGAAAACGCTGAGTCATATGGGGAGGTGGTGAATGAGGAAAATCAGGGGGTTGCATATATGGATGTAAAAGATAACACTGAAGAAAATCTTGAGAAAGACAGTGAATTTAGCCCTGATGAGTCATTTTCAGATAAGGAAAGACAGAACAAGCAAAGTGACGATAAGTCTGTAGAGCAGAAAGTGAGTGGTGAGGCGGAAAAGCAGCTTCGCTCAGAGCAGGAGCAACCAGAAGTTCAGTGTAAGGAGCTGCAACATGTGAATGACAAAGTTGCCTCGTCTGACCCTCCAAGTCAGTGTAGCACAGATAAGAAACAAAAGAGGCAACCCCCCAATCATTTTAAGACATTAAAAGTTATCAATGAGGAAAGCATGTCTGGCTCAGATGTAGAGGATCAGTCTCCCTCTGAGGAAGAACGGCCAAAGGTTCCATCAAAGGAGCTGCATGTTATCATTGAGGAGAGTTGTTCTGGCACTGAGGGAGAACAGGGAAGCCTTGCGGAGGAACAATATCACAGTGATGAGCAGCATGGACAAGAGGACAGAGTAAATACATCTGAGGGGGATGAGGTTAGTTTAGAAGATGAGGAAGACCGTGTTGATAGCAGGAAAAGTCAGAACAATGACGTAAGACTGGGTGATTTGATAGAAAATCAGGAATCATATGTTATAAAAGATAAAAGCAGTGAACAGTCAATCAGTTTAGAGAAGCATTCCAGTTTTGATGTGGACGAAGATAGTGGGAATGATCACAGGAGCTGTGAGGAACATGATGAGGTAGAACATCCCAAGGCTGAAGATGAACAGTGCAGTTCAGCTGAGGATGAATTAAGCTTCGAGAGGGACTCAAGCTCAGAGGGAGAACATGCAGCTATGGACAAATACATAGAGAAGAATGTCAGTGCAGGTTATCAGGAAATGCACGCAATAGAAAAAACGCTTGAGGAGGTTACAAAATGTGAGAAGCCTGTGGAAATAATTCTCAAAGATCAAGCTGAAGAAATAAAATCACAATCTGTTGCAGAGAGAGTAAGTCTTCTGGAAAAGCAAGTTGCCGATGCACAATGGAGAAAAAACTCGATTGGAAGTTTGAGAATCAAACAGTTTCCAAAAAAAGACATTGTGTCAGATGTTGAGGATTCAACTGCTGAATCACACACATCTCAGCCAGCTCTGAGCACCAAACCAGCTCAATCCTCATTATCTTTCAGCTATGATTCTAGTGGCATTACAACCAAAGAGCCTGAGGGCAATAGAGTCAAGTCAATAAAGGAAATGTTCCTGGCAAAAAGTGCTGCAGATGTTCAGTATGGACAAAAATCTTTTACAAGCCCAAACACATCAGAGCTGTCTGATTACAGACCAGAGACTTCAGATAGTGGCGGGTATCAGTCTCATAATTCAAGTGAGCTGTCCAGCGGTGAAGATGATTCATCCCGAAAATCCATCAAAAAAGGCTTTGTGAGAAAAACAATCGAAATGCTTTATGGCAAGAAAGATGCTAATGCTGATGAGCCTGCAAGTCAAAAGCCCCCATCTGTACCAAAACAAAAAAAGAAAGAGAGTTCTGGCATTTTCTCTCCCTTTCACATTACTGGGTCCAAAGTATTGTCTGATTTGTCTTACTTCAATTCCACAAATACACTGGACGCACTTGAAGCGGCAAGATGCATGGCTTTTAATGCACAAGTCCGGCCTGAAGACAGAGACCCAGCTGATGACTGTTTGCTTGGAGAGAACTCGCCAATGAGAAAGTCTAAGTCAGACCCAGTTGGGATAAACAAAAACCTTGAAAGATTTCAACGAGAGGAGGAAATGTGTGAGGATACAAAAGAGGACATCCCCTACTCCCTGTTCAGTACTAAATCTGATTTGGAAGGTAAAAAGAAGCTAGCTCCAACAAAGTGCACCTACTTTTCTCTGCCCCATGCCAGTGACTCAGACACATGTCAGGATGACCTGAGCATCGCAAGCAAGGGCAGCGCAAACAGTGACAGCATCGTAGAGAGGACAGATGATGCAGAGGAAACAAAAACGTGGGCAGAGAGGAACGGCACTCTGCCCGGTGCTGGTGTCAAGATGCTGGATAACAAAGTACATCCACTTATAGAGAAACCTGACGGCGAGGTTGTAGTGGTGCAACCTGGGAAAAATTATGGGGTCGTTAACAGAAGACTCCCAGAGCCTGATGTGTTGGATATGTTGTACACATTTTGTGGTCAGCACTGTCCCATCCTGTGATAAGCTATAAGCAGCAAGGACTTTCTTCTTTTCTTTCAACATAAAAACATCTAAATATAAAGAACAAAAACTAGGCTTTTTTCTCTGAATCTATAATATAATGTTACCTTGATTTTGGTGCCTACATTTCAATGTTGCCATAGCTTTGGCATAATACACAATTATACTACCTAAATTTAAGCTAACTGCTGACATTGTAATAATTTATCACAGATGTACAAGCCAATGGATTAACTTTTATTCAACCTTCACATTTAAAGACGTATGTCCAAGGCTTTTGATGCATTTTATCAGTTTGAAATCCTTGTAAATATTTTTGTATATACATATTATATACAAAAGGTGTGACTGCATATACAAAGTAACACCTTGACTGTGTATTTGCCATGCACCCTCCAGAGCAGCTCTATCTCCTTTAGGTGGCCTGTCCAAAGAATGAGCATGCAGGGCATTACTGTAATCTTGTTTTAACACTCTTAAACAGATAAAATCCCCACAGATGTCAGGGAATAAGGCTAATCCCACTGAACTGAGTGAGCAGCTCACTACCTGGTCTCAACTCAGGTTTGGCCTGGTATCGTTGTGGAAAACATGCTGTTTCTTTACTTACATTCATGGAACTGAAGCCATTGTTGGACATTAAAACAGATTATGCAGAGTTTGTAGTGATTATCAGTATGAGTTGGTTTGATGCTTAATTTAATATCGTTTTGTATATTGGTTGTACAAGGTGTAAATAATACTTGTAGATTTGTATTAATTAACCATAGCTAAATACATACTTAAAATAATTGACCTTTATAGTTTACATAAACAGTCTTATGTTTGAAACCTGGCAGCTGTGACAACTTGTGACAACTATCTCATTAATTTGCAAATAAAAGTGTGTATTTCCAAGTTTCTCTTTCTTTTTTCTCTTTTAGAACTTTTTGTGTATTTTGTTCTCTTGCTAAAACAAGTTTCAGACGCATATCGAGCAACAGAGGAAATTAGATAATTTCAGTGTCACTGAAAGTCAGTGGGCGCAGGTGAACTTGGTGTTAGGATACCTCTGGAAGGCCCAGCCAAGTTGTTTTCTCCTGCTGATCACTATCAGATGTCTGAGGAGGAACTCAGAGCTCTGTTTTCTCACTCCTCTGTCTGAGGAAGTGCCCGTGTTGTTGTAAGGTTGTTTTGTTTCTCTGAAGTTGCCATCGAGCTGGACAGTGTTGTGACAGGAGAGCCATGGAATGCACTAAGAGGAGAGTGTTTACATCTCCATCTACAAAGAGAAAACAAGGGAGCCAGACATTTCCAACATTTTATCTCATGCCATTATCAGTAACTGCAGTTTATATGGATTAACGGGCAAAATCTTCAGAAATTAATGATTATTTCTACATTAGTGTCATTTAATAGCAAAAGTTATCATTGGCCACTAGGTGGCAGTGGCCACAACACAACAAAGTAAGCTGACCTGAACAAAAATAAGGATCAATATTTTACCCCTTTTGCAGAATTTCATGGTTGACTTCCTTCAGATTGGGGCATGTCCAACAATTTAAAAATTATCTGTATTTTCTTTTTAAAAAAAGCAAGCAAAAATATTTTAAAATGTTTATTATTTAAATAAATATTTACATAACAGCTTCGTATAAATCAGTTTTTTTCTTACACATGACACATCTTTCTAAAAGCAACGGCTTTAACAAGAAGGAAGGAGAAAACAATAGTGGATGAATTACAATGATACTGTAGATAGGTGTGTGGTGAGAGAGACAGAAGTTCATCTCAACCCCTTGTGTTGATCACTGAGCAAATATTCCCGTTTGCAATCATTAAGGTTGACATATGGATGACATTTACCATCACTCAAATACCATTTAACACCTGAGCTTTAAGACCTTGCCCATTGTACTCATTATAAAATTTGTTATAGTATGAATAAATCTACTTGATAAATTGATATACATTTTTATTCATTGTTACTAAGGAATAGGAGGATGATACTCTATACTAACTAAAATAACTCAAAGTATCATCTGCTAAGCAGCACATGACAAAAACAATTGGAAAAAAAATAATCATCTCAAGCCACACATCATTCAGTCAGGTACAAACAAAGCAATAGACCGACGTGTTAAAATGAAAACAGACATCAATCATACAGTATATAGGCTACAACGTCCTGCCAAACGGTGTACAGTATATGGCTCAGCTTGAAAACCAAAACATTTGAGGCAAATTGTTCCAAGAAAATTAGAGCACACAATTAATGCCCAAGCTACAGTTCTAATCCACATTTCTTCAGATGGTAACCCTTGCTGAAATGAGTCCCTCCAATCAAATCATCCGATCTAGATGATTAGTTTGAGACATCACAATAAAACATGACAGTGAAATTGAGAAATTGTGATTTTGAAAAATGTCAGACTGAACCATGTGATGTAAATTGTGCAGTTGTGACACCCTAACCATGATCAGTGTTGCTTGAACAACTCGAGGCAATGACAATAATCGCTACTGACTGTAAGGAGATGAACATGAAAGAGCTCTCAATGTACACATGATGTACACATAGTATACTACAGTATGTGGGAGTGAAAAGCATTATTACAACAGAATAATGACAAAATTCTCAACCATTTTATTCAATGCAGTCCATCGATCTTGTTTACCATTTTACTTCTAAGGGGCTCAATTAAAAAAAAAAATTAATAGTGAAATGCTCTTTGTATTCTATTGCTGTGAAGTCATGCATGTAAACTCTAATACTTCCAATAAAAGCAGGTTGTTTACTTAAAAAATGTATAAAGAAAATATTCTTTGTTTCAAAATACTATGCAGGGAGGGATTAAAGGGTGAATTCATAACATTTTTCAACAACACCTTGTTGTTTTCATCCTGAGATTAAAAACTAATGTATATCCCCTCTGTGGAGTAATTTACAGTCGTTTTTTTTTTTTTTATTCGCTATGTAATTAAAGACACGGTGTCAGTGGTATGATTCAGATACTGATTAGTGAGGGCAGGTCCCATTGGTTAGCGAGTGCCTCAGTTAAATCTTAAACGAGTCCAATCCGTCATTATCTTTCCTGAAGGCTGTCACACTGCATCAGTCTTGGGCTGGGATGAGCGCGTTCCACTAACAAAGTTATAAACCAAAAACTGAGAGGTGCCAAAATAATGTGTGGCAAAGAGTTTCCCATCAGGAGTGGGGTCGGAGAAAGCGATCTCATCTTTGCTCAGGCATGAACCATAAATGAAGTTGTTCCTATTGAGAAAAAAAGACAAAAGACGCATCTTTGTTAGTACTTTTGTTCATTGGGGTGAATCATCTTTGAATCTCAGCGGTCTTAAGGCAGACTGACCTGAGGCACTCGATCATGCGTGAGGCGATGCCCTGGCGTCTCATCATGCTGAAGACCCAGATGCGGCTGATGCCACAGAGGGCAGGTTCTGGGGTGGTGGAGCAACACCAAGCTCTCTGTCGCTCAAACATCACCTTCTCTCCCTCCGAACCCTCTGGAACGGGATCTTCAATCACCCTGTACCCCTGTGTGCGATTCATAAATACACACATGATTGACCATCTACATTCAGACAGACAAATTTCCTGGTCGATATCTAAAAACTCTCACCTCTTGAATGTGCTCTGCTATAAGGCATCCAGTCACTTTCTTGTCGTTGGAGATAAAGAGGAAGGTTTTGGTCTGAGAGGGACACTTGGTCTCCACCTGCTGGAAGCCGAGGTCATTGTCCACCATCTCCCTTATCTCCTCCACCTGAGAAACAATTAGTTACTGCAGAGTGAGCAAATCCTGTGCTGAGAGTGGCTTGAGACTGTTTAGTTAATATATAATCCATTATAATCCCATTTTTATTAATCAAAATTAATGGAGGATATAAACCTGGTATATATAATATATAGCCACAAATCCAGACATTCAGGAGTACCTTCTATAAAATCTATTGCAAGTATACTAAACCAATATACAGTACGTATTTCAGCTTTGAAGATTATATTTCAATCATATATGGACTAAATCATTTTCTGTCTGTAAATCAATTAAAAGAACTATTAAGATAAATAAAAATGCACTATTCAGGAAAGCACACCCATAACTTAACACAAAACAAATGCTTTACAGCTGAGATATTGGTCAATTAAGTTGGCATCAAGAAATTATGTGGATGACATTAGTAAAAAAGTGAATTTCTTTACATTAGGATCACCTCTGCATATTTTGTTGATGTTTTAGTCTTGTAATGTTGGTAATTATGCAGTGGTGATATGTTTTTTTTTGTTTTGTTTTGTTGCATGGAACAACAATTTCAATGGATTTTATGTCTTGCATCATAAAACCGAACATAGTGTTTTGTTTACGATTTGTATCTATTTAGACAACATCAGGAGAGGGAAATCACCTCAGCTGACAGTCGGTCTTACAGAAAGAGACAATACACTCCACATACACAGCATCACTTAACACAACACTCAGCAGAGGCAAATTTGAAAGGAAGAACATCCACACTGCGCTTTAGTCAGCTGAAATGTTATGACTGAGCAGAGATCTATTTCCAGAGACTTGTATCAGGGCTCCTGAGGACTTTCGCTATCTTAGGTACCTATCATACCATGAACACAATCTGTCCCTCATTGCACTCATCACTTTCATCTGCACTCGCAAACATCTGCTCTGAGTGATAGCTGCAAGACAAACCACTAGCAAAATTCATACTAGTATGGCACAAACAAGTTATACTTTCATATAAACATAAAATGAAGTTCTGGCCTGGTTGCAGATTGTTTTATTTCCCATTCGTATGCTTTAAATTGCGACAGAAGATGATTAATGAGGTTACTGTCAGCATTTCAGACATGTGCGGTTCAACAAGAAAATCCTAGACTATCTAAGCAATATCAGCACATGTAGATGCTTGTCCTTCTGGCAAGGATTGGGGAAAAAAAACATATGAAAACGGGTGGCTCATAAGTACCAGCACAGAAAGACTACTTCATTTAGCCTTCCAAAAATAACAGTTAACTCTGCTATCATATCAGTATAAAAAAGAAAATGTAAGGTACAAGTAGTTCCATTAAAAGCTTCTGTCAAAATATGACATTTTTACATCTAATTACATTTAAATTTCCTTGGATGCCCCAATCTACAACAGCCACAAACCTTCTCTAATCACGCTCTGATGTCCCTCAGGCCAAGGGTAGTTAGATGTGAACCTACCTTCTTGAGAGCATATTTGGGATCATCTGGCAGGACAAGAATGATCTTGCCATCTGGATATTCCCCGAGGATCCTCTCCTTCTTCCATCCCTAAACACAACAAAGAAAGATGTTTTCTCATTTTCTATATATATTGTTTGTTTTCTTAGTTTTTCACACAACATATTTTCATAATGTAAACACTGATATGGTTTCCCCTTTGCCTCAGTATGTTCTGCTGTATTTTGCAGCTTATATATACATGTGCAGTGTAATTTCATATATATTACTGCAGAAGTCCAGGATGCCACATTTTTAGGTAGCCTCTGTCCAGTTGTTTGTGGGCACCGATATTCAAAGTGGCACTGTTATAAACTGTGATACACGGATGCCTCTGTGTAGGTCCTAATAGTCAATATTGGAGTGCACTGTGGAATGGGGAAATAGGCATAATGGCCAAGTAATTTATGGAATTTCATTCTCACCACATATTTGACAGCACTGATGAACTGGTTGTGGAAGAGTAAATGCTGAGATTCGTCCTCAGGGTTGGCAGCAGAATAAAGCATCCCACACACAGTGCAGGTCACTGCTCCAAAGTGTTTCTGTCCTGCATCCTAGAAGACAAAGGAAACACAAACACTGCTTCAGTCTCACATCCAGGAACATATTCAGTAATGCAAAGGATTTAAAATGGAAAAGGAGAAGGGATTTAACAATGCCCAGTCCTATTAAATTTGGGTAACCCCCTGTGTTAGAGCATAGTTTCGGTATGAGAATACATAGTAGATTATTGGAGTTATCAAATGGGCATGTCCTGAATTTTCATTGAATTAGCCAAACAAAAATTTTTGGTGAGCCAGTTTTGAGGGAGGCAGCAGAAAATATCATTAACGCCAAGGTATATCACACCATCAAACAGGGAAATGTTAGCAAATATGAAATAAGTGAATTATACTTTTTACGGGTAATGTTTTCTATCAGTATCATATGAAAGACAGAAAATTGGGAAATTCCGCAGAGAACAGGCAGCAGAATTGGGATATATGCACTGTGCACAATATCTTACGAGGTAAGGTACGGGGTTCCAGCAGTTAAGTTAATCAGATCCCTAAAAACATCTTCAATACTTCTGGTGCCAGGAGTAATGGCAAATAATCTAAATATGTACAAAATCGCATGGTGAGCAGAAATATTTCTGTAGGACCCCCAGACCAACACCTTAAATGTCCCTGCCACTTCTAACGTCATTGTCAACCAGTTACAATCAACATATATTTTCCAGCAAACAGTGTAATGTTATGCTATTATGTATGAAGTGTATATCGTAAAAGACAGACGTACCAAAAATTGATCACAATGTGGAGAATTGACATGCAGATTAGTCCATTTCAAATCACAACAGGAGGAATGTAACAAATCACTTACAATGATAGCTTGGTTGCCATCTTTGTCAGCCTCCTTTAGTTTCTTGACTTCTTTTTGCAGACAAGCATCTGAGAGAGGAGTCTCATTGCCTTGTGGCTTCACTGCTCCACTATATCACAAAAATAGACCAGATTAGTTCAGATTTCAATTGCTAAAAGGTTTAAAGCTGAAAACATTAAGATGACTTAAGAGAAACTTCTTACTCTTCAGAAAGCTTTTCTGTTGCCTCCTCAGCTGTTTTGACGGTTTCTGTTTTATTCTCTGGGGATGTCTTTATATCAGTGACTACAAGAAAAAGACATATTTTTATACATCAGTAGGTTTTGCACAATGTAGATTATGTCAGGGAATTTCTTACAAAACTGCTAAAAAACACAAATTCACTCTACATTAACTTCAGTTTATAGCCTATTCACAATGGTAGAGCAAATTCATAACAGCTACATCACACAATTGTGAATACAGACTCGATCCTAATATCAGCTTTAATTAGGTTGCCATGTAATGCTTAAGTCATCCATGACACAGCAATCACCCCGTGGTAATTTATTAGTGAAAATTTTCAATTAACACTCACCCCGACAATTACTGTTCCAATTTATACAAGGAAGCTGCTTGTCACACCATGCAATGTGTGACAAGCAGCTTCCTTGTATAAATTGGAAATGCATGGCATTGCATGGCATCATTTGTAAGTTCCACTCTCCTTTATATCACATACTTTGTTTTTTTTTTTTATTATTATTATTCTGAACTTGTGCTGGTTCTAACAGTACTCAGTATGAAATCTACTTGTCCTTGGCCAAGCCAAACAACTTCATATCTACACTGACAACACCACAAACATGGTTGATGAAAAGTATTAAAAAAACAGAATGACTCTTAACAAACATTCATCTGTAATAAAGACCTTTTTCAGATTGTTTTATAAGCTTAAATTGAGGTAAACTGTTATCTAACACAGTGAGATGAAGTATCTTGAAACTGGTGGTGTGACTTGAATAAGACAGAAACATAATACAACGATGACTACAAATAATTATGCACCTGCAGACTTTTCTTCGCACTGCGGTGTGTTACCAGAACCCTTCATCTCTTCAGGGGGAAGCGAAGATGTAGAAGACGATGAAACTGAAACAGTAGAGTCCTGGGTGAAGGAAGAAAGAGTGGATGAATACAGTCACAATCACGCCTTGATATTCATCAATCCTGTTTTTTGACACACACCATGGCATAATTTATCTGTGAGTGACAAGCTGACAGAGTTACCTCGCATTTGATATTTTTCGGCGAAGGAGGATTTTGGGTTTTCGGAGGCATCAAAGGTACATCTGCCTTAGGAACAGCGCTCTTTGTCTCAGCTGTGGTTGATACTGAAGGCTGAGCTGTTGTTGGAGTACAAGGCTTCTGCGGTGCTGTAGTTGCACCAGTGGGGTTTAATTGGGGCGTACTGGAACCGGTGGGCTTTACCTGACCTGAATCTGAAACAACAGCTTTTGGCGGAGGCGTGGACAAAACAGGAGGCTTTAATTGAGCTTTGGCTGAGACAACAGGCTTTGACGGAGCTGGAGTAGAAGTACTGGCCTTTGATTGGGGAGTTGTTGCAATGGCAGGCTTTGACTGAAGAGCGGTGGAAACAGCGGGCTTTGATGGACCTGGGGTTAAAACAGTGGGCTTTGACTGACCTGAGATCTGTCTGGCAGGCGTTGTTTGACCTTTGGGTTTAGTCTGGTTGGGGAGCTGTGATGATGAAACTGTGGGATTTGACTTAAGTGTGGGTTTAGACTGAGTTGTGGTTTTTGACTGAGGGTTAGGTCCTGTCTGTGGTGTGGGCCTTGTCTGAAGCGTGGGCTTTGTCTGAACTACTGACGGTGGGTCATCATCTAGTTCAAAGTCATCAGGGGAGTACTTGGGTCTTGGTCTGTATGGCTTGTACTCCACCTCAGGCTTCGACTTCTGAGCATTTAGTCCATTAGGCATGGGAGGGGGTACAGCTGGGAGGGTCCTTTTGGCTGCTGATCTGGTCATCTTAACAGTGGGCCCCTGAGTAGGGGCTGCTTTAGGAGTTTGGGCCTTGGGGGTTTCAG
>OMKZ01025238.1:35828-55819 GCA_900302535.1 Neoniphon sammara
GGTTTGCTAACAGAAGGGGGACAGGGAAGAGCTGTTTTAGATGGACTGGCTTCAGGTGGAGGAGGTGTGGTCACAGGAGCTGGTAAGAATGGAGCGGTCGTAGACAGGGACGGTTTAAAATCTACATCTGAAAACATCATCTGATTTGCTTGGTCAGACTTGAGCTTCTTTACGCGTGTCCAAGACATTTTCTCTCTCTGAAGTTCAACCTGCCGTAATCTTTGATATCGAGTAAGCTTCTTTTTCTCGTGGGCTTTCAGTGGCACAGCAACCTGACTGATGAAGAAGCGTCTTTTTGGAGCCTCTGTAGAAGGCTTGGTTTCGGCTGAATCAGCCGTCGTGGGCATGGCTGCAGAGGCCTCATCAGCAGGTGGTACTGATGGAGACCGCCCTTCTGGACCGGCAGCGGTTGCAACATTAACAGTGTCTGTATCCTGTGTGTTAACAGGTGGGCTTTCTTTTTTAATGGCCTCAGCCTTGATTGCTGCTGCTTGTTTTTCCTCCTCTATTCTCTTCAACAGCATGCTGTCTGTGGCAATGTCCTCAGCGATTTCCTCACACAGGGCTAAGAGATTCAGCTGCTGCCTGTTTGCTGTTCTTTTAGAGGCTGCAGCCTTTTGCTCAGCTAGTGCTGCAAGACGGGCTTTGGTTCTGGCCTGTGTATTCATTTCTTGTTTCTTGGGTTTTTCCACAGCCTCTTGTGCATTTTCAACATCTTCATACTTCAAACTAGCTGTGCTGTTTTGCTTAGAGTTGGTCTCAAACCATTGAGCATCACCTATACATTTTTCTTCCGCCTGTTTCACAGAGACTCCTGGAATTTGCTGGGAGTTTTCTATCAGCATAATGTCACTATCTTGCTCCTCATTATCATCCACAGTCACAACAATTTCATGTCCAATGTCTATGTCCTCAAAAATCTGCACTTCTTGTAGATCGAGGTTACCCTGAACATTCTCTGTCACCACATCACAGTCTTCTTTTGGGCCCTCGTGGGCATGAGAGATTGCCATCTCAATCTCTGTGGTATTAGAGACATTTATGTCAGATGATGGCGGCTTGCAATGATCAGAATTTTGAATGACTTGAAAATCTTCCTCTACATGTAGCAGAGATGCACTCTCTGCCCCAAGCTTTGTCTCCAAGTTTTCATTTAATTCTTCACCTGAATTGGTCACTGTAGCGTCTTTCACCTCATCAGCTCCTTGGCACTGCTGCACTTCTACCTCAGTGGAGACGCTCTGTTGGGAGCTGCTTAAGTCTGAAATTATTTTACTTTCCTCATGCTCACCAACCAAAGTACTGTCTGGATTCACCGGTTCTGAAAATGAAGCTGACAGTCCTGATTCGGCTGCTGCTTGAGTCACGATATCAATGTGAATTTCGCTTTCTGGGGCACTGATTGGTTGTAAGATCATAAAATCGTCAGACGTACTATCTGGTATCTCATCTTCAGCTGTGGTTGTCGTTGTCACTGTGACATCTACAACCTCCTGAAATCCCATGTCCTCCTGCACCTGTTCAGAAAACCTGGAGGCACTGATGGACTCTGGAAATCCATTGCTTTCCTTTTTTTCTCCCAAATCTTCTGACTTGCCATCTGGAAGGCTGATATCATCACTTGAGCTGATCACTGCAACTTGTTTCACATCTACAGTCCCGTTAATCGGCTCCAACTGTGCAGAGGCAGAACTCTCTGCCACGCTGATGGTTTGTATTTCCATTTCAATGGCAGCCTGGCTGTCTGAGAGACAAACGAGCTTCTTACCATTGTTTTCCTCACCCTCTTGTTGTGGGCTGCTAATTAGTACATTTTCCTCATTAGTAGAGAAGGTTGGTAAATCTTCTTTAACCTCCGGGGTCTCTTTATTCTGCATGTCTAGTAAAGGAACGTCACCAGGCTTCTCCTCTGACACTGTACAAACCTCAATATCTGGATTACTCTCTGGACTACTAATAGCCTCATACACTACCTGTGTTTCATGAAGCTCAGCTTCTGACTGATTAATTGTCTTAATCTCCTCTGAGGCTTGAATTACAATATCAGTGTCTTCTTGTTGGCCACAAACAAAAACTATTAATTCATCTCTTCCATTCCCTCCTCCTTGACCCTCTGTATTACTGATGGTTTTGTTAACCTTTTCACTGGGGATGAATGTGGCCTCCTCTTTGACCTCATGAATAACTTGGCTTCCAACTTCCTCTTCTGGGACAGAATGTGCCCTCTCCTCTATTGATCCAATTATTACATCCATATTCCTTTGGACATCTGGGGCACTGTTAGCCTCTGTCACAACAACCAAGTTTTCATCTGTCTTACTTTCATTACTAGCTATCAAAAGACTTTTCTCAGATTCATTAGATAAGGCCATAGTCTGTTCATTAACTTCACTGCTCCCTTGGCTTTTTATTTCATCTCTAGATGCTGGATTAGAAATCTCCTCTAATGTATCTGAAGTCTGCATGCCTGTCTGTATTTGATTCTCAGGAACAGTGTCAAGTTCAGAGTTTACTCTGTCTTCATTTTTCTCAGATTCAGAGTTTGTAATCCTTAGATCTTTTTGAATTTCAACAGTTATGTCTGTAGTGGATTCACTGACTTCCTGGCTCCCTTGGTTTTGTACTTCCACTGGATGTGCTGGATTACAAATTTCCTCTGATGTTGTCAAAAGACCTTTCTCAACTTCATTAGATAAGGCTATAGTGTGCTCAATGACTTCATGGCACTCCTGACCTTGTATTTCCTCTCTAGGTGCTGAAGTAGAAATCCCCTCTAATGTTGCTGTAGTCTTGATTTCCATTTCCACGGCACTCTCTGATACACTGGCAAATTCAGAGATCACCTTGTCTTCATTTTGTACACTTTGAGAATTTTCCATCGTCAGATCTTTTTGAATTTCAGTAGGTACATCTGTAGTGTGGTCATTAACTTCCTGGTTTTGTACGTCCTCTGTAGGTACTGGGTCACTTGTCTCCTCTGCTGTTGTTTTAGTCAGCATGTCCATATCTAGTTGACCCTCTGGAGCAGTGGCACATTCAGTGATCATCTTTCTCTGATCTTCCTCACTACCAACCTCACAATCTGGTGTCAACACTTCAGAAGTACACCTGGCAACTGTCTGGTCCATCTCCTCTTCAGCGCCATGGCTCTGCTGTACCTCACTAGAACTCCCTGTAGCAGCGACAGATTCAGTGGACTGTAATTCAACATCTTTTCTTTTACTTTCCTCAACCTTAACTTCAGACTTGCTAACTATTGTGTTCATTCCATCACATGAGTTGGTAAATCGATCTGGCACCTCTTGGTTTACTTGGCCCTGTAAGACTGGTTTAGATTCTGATTCCTCATTGAGAGTAACTTCAGTTTTGACACTGAAGTCTGTTTGACTCTGTGGATGGCCTGTAGACTCTTTTGTCATTTTATTTTGCTCACTCTGACCATCTGGATAACTACTTACTGCCAACATCTGGTCTGGGACAGGATTTATTTCATTTGACGTTTGATCTTCTATACCTGCTTCCCTAGGCCCCTCTGAGACATCAGCTGACTCAATGTCTCCTTGCCTTTCATGCTCACCCTCCTTACTTTCAGATTTCATATCTGACTTCAACTCTTCAGGGACTGAGACTGGGGGCTCCTTTGCTTGAGCTTCTGTATTCAGGTCTGTAAAACCTTCTGGTCTAAAAGCTGATTCTAAGACTCCCTTCTTTTCACCTGTCTGGTCACCTCCTTCACCTTCACAGCCTGGATTCAAATCCTCAGTAACAGAATCAATTGCTTCCAATGATGATGCAAGTGCTTCATTTTCTACATGGTTTTGGCTTGTTGGCTCACTGATGGACTCTGTGACATCCTTCCTTTCATTTCCCTCAGTCTCGCCCTCAGACGTGACACGAGCCCTCTTGTTCCCAACAACAGAGTCTAATGTTTCCTTTGATGATGCTAATGTTTCATTATCTACAAGTTTTTGGCTCTCTAAAGTTTCAAATTTCTTACTTCCGCTTTCTTCAGCTTCATTCTGAGATTTTATACCATCCTCCATATTTACTGTTCCAGAGTCTAAAGTTTCCTTTGACGATAAAAGTTTTGAATTATTTCCATCTTCTTGACTCTCTGGTTCAGTGATAGACCCATGACAGACAGATTCCTTACTCTCATTTTCATTAGCCTCACCCCCACTACATGGAGAGGTTGAGCATCTACCATAATTGTGGTCCATCTGTATAAGGTTTGACGGTGAGGCTGATGACTCTTGGCTAATCTCCTGTGGGTCAGATGATGGCTCTGTGGCTTTGCGCTTGGCTCTTACTCGGTTTGAATATTTTCTGATGCACCGGGCCTTGCTTCCATCATCTCTCATTTTAAAGAGGTCAATCTTGCTTCCATCACTACTTAACTCATCATCTGACTCTGTGGAGGCTGTTCGCGAGAGGCTGGCTGGTCTCTTCAGGGAAGCTTTGGAGTTTGCTTTCTTTGAGGAAGCTGCTCCACAGGAGGCACTTGTGGCTTTCATGAGCTTGGCTTTTTTGACAGGTGGGTCAGACATGGTTTTGCTGGAATCTTTTTGAGATGAGCTCTGTTTGGATGAATGGCGACTGGACATAGCTGGTTTATTTTCCTCTTTCACTGGAGCAGACCCCTTTTTCTTGGTTCGTGGAGTTACTGTCCTTTCTTGTGAATTTCCTGTTTTATGGGACCTATTCTTGGCAGCTGGTGGAGTTTTGGATGATAAAACCTCCCCATCCTCATCCAGCTTACTCATCTTGGTTTGAGTATCATCAGAAGTTGATCTTCTCTTTGGGGCTGGCATTCTGTCAAAATATTAGATAAAATCAAACAAACTATTATACTGGATATGACAATGTTTTGTCAGTAGGACCAAAACCCATTAGTTATTTGAAAATAACTAAATCTTCAAATTAATGCCTATGCTAAGCCTTTTTCCTGACATCCAGCAGTTCTGTGATGATGTGATGAAGTGTGATATGAGTTTCCTGTATGTCGAGCACATGGATGGCAATGATTTAAGAAAATCTATGTGCAATCTCTTAAAAAAACATGTTTCATGTAAATTATGTAGCCTATTATTAAACCGAGTCTCTTTACAACCTATTCCTATCGCATTCAGGGGTTTACCCCGCAAGCAACAAGGTATGCTAACGTTGGACGTAAACAGACATAAATCGCAGTCAAACTGAATGGCTAGCTGTTCACACACTAGTGTGTCCGATCATCATTTATTTCTCTATTCATTTTCTAATCAGTTAGTTAACAGTCCCCAGAAAATGAATGTTATCGCTAGCTAACATCAGGTCAGCATAAACTATGAGGAGTAACTGTGTGGACAGACAGAAATGGTTAGATAGCTAGCTAAGTGTGGCTAACATGCTAGCTTAGGAGTCAACAGTGATGAGAGCTAACGCTAGCCCTGGCCAACTCGCAACAAATGAGCGAATTGAGATTCGCTATTCAAGTCAGTCAAACCAGCAGCTACACACGGCAAAGGGTTTTAAGAGTACTCGACATAATCATATTATCAGTAAAATAATGACACAACGACGTTCATCAATGAAACTCACTTTGATGTTTTCTTTTCCCAACAACAGCTGTTTTTTTCTTTCCTGTGAATAAAAATTAACTGTACTTCCGGAGGAAATCGACGGAAGTGACGTGAAAATCAAGCAGTTTGGGTCAAATTGCAAATTGTGTATTTAAGCCTAAGCATATTATAAACTTTATCACTGTGATTGTAATGTTAACCCGTATTTTAATAGGAAGCAAAAGCAGTAAAATGTAACTTTATTTTCTATACTGGTACAGGTAAGTGGTCAGGTTTATTTATGTACCTCTTCATCACAGAGGTATTTCTCAAAGAACTGAACAAACAAACCTACCTGAATGTAACTAACACAAAACAAAATGATGACGTGCAGAAAAGTAAAACACAAAAAAGCACGATCCAAAAAACATTAAAATATAATCACCATCCTTAGACCACCAATGATGGCACGAAAAACTCCCTAGAAAACCTTACTGAAGAAAAAATTGTGTTGGTCAATTCATAGAGGAACATTAGACTTGTAATGTTTTCCTTAACGTGATTATCCCCATGCTAGGATGTGTTCCAGCTCCCCAGTTATTCGAATAACTGGGTATGGATAATGGGTGGATATTCAATGTAACAACAAGATATGGTATATACTGTGAATGATGGTCTATTCTTTGATGAATCAAAGAATTGTTAGCAGATTTATACACTTGTTACATATAAAACTAGGTGTAATACCAAGGAAACTTTTGAATAAAGTTTTCTTGTAAAAAAAAAAAATAATAATCATAATTGACTGACTAGACATCAGTGACATCAACTGGCTTGTTACAGATAAGATATAATGATCAGATACAAAACAGACAGTTTTTATGCGGCAGCACTTTATTCTTCAGTTGGCAGACATTTTATTACTAGATCAACTTAGTGGCAAGCAGAACAAATATTACATTGTACAGTTGTTAGATGTCAATATACAGAGCAAATCCAATAAAAATGTTTTTGCATTTTGCAAGTGTACAGTTCAGTGACTGAGGGAACGTGATATACATTGATCAGTGGACTGACAGCAAAGGGGTAAGATATAGCATCAATAATAAATACAGTATATGCATAAGTTTCTGTTACTTTTTCATCTCCAGGATTCCACTTCCTGGCCCTCTCCTCTTGGCACTGCAGATGTTACAGAACTGCACCCCAGGAATCTAAAAGGAGGAGGTATGTCAAGTTATAGGATTCTGAATCTGGACAAACCCATTTTTCAAAATTCTCTGGTCAAACAGTGATGGGAGAAAAATGCAGATTATGCAGATAAATGTAACTTGACAGAAATATGCTTGTGTTGTGTCAAGGACATGTACAGAACAAGAAGTGTATTATCTTTTTATTGATTTTTTATGTTTAAAATTAGTAATGTCATCAGTTAATTGAATGAATGTTTGCATTGAGCATATTTCTATTGATTTATTTGCTATTATTACTATTATTATTTTTTATGTTTGTTTTATTTTTTCCAACTTATGGCGAGGTTTTTAGATAAGCAAAGCTTTTCTACATCACCTGCACGTGTAACTCATGTTTCTTATTTGGTCATGTCCTGTAACTTTTAAATGTGCAAATAAACAAACAAAAGTGTAGACACGGTGCAGGTACTTACTGTTCCAGGTGATGGTAAACATTCTTTGTGAAACATGTGTCTGCAGTGAAACACCACCACACTAAAAGGCTTGGCCATGTCTAAAACACAGGTGTAAAGCATGAATATATCATCAGCAAGTGGCTAATAAATGAGATTCAACATAAACATACATAGAGATTTAACAGAACATTTAGCAGAACTAACCTGAGGGTAATATTGTAGCATGACATGATTCGCAGATGTTCTCCTCTGAAAAGAAAACCAGAAACAAGAATTTTATGTGTTCAGTCACAAATAACATATTTCTGTTGTTTCTGGCTCTATATCCAAAAAAAAAAAAAAAGGAAAAAAACACCCACCATCTACCCTGACTCCTCTCATTTGTGTTCTGTGCATTTTCTGAAGCAAGGAGAGGGAGTCGGCCACTAGGATCTTCTTACAGCCTTCTCTCAGCAGAATCTTAGAGACAATAAGACAAAACACATTTCAGGAGAAAAGACTGACCTGTTGATCTGAGCTGTTTAATAAACAAAACAACAAAATGCTAATTAGAATCAGCTATTTAAAGGCAACATCCAGTCATCTTTTTTCCTATGCTGACAAAGTCCTGCAGGTACTTAGGACTGAGCGATATGGACAAAATCAAATATCATAATATCTTTGACCAAGTACCTCTATACTGATATTGTGACAATATTGTAATGATGACTATTTGTGCTTTCATAAGATATACACATGAGGTTTTTGATAAATAATCATTAGTAATATGCATATGATGACCAAGGAGGGAGAGGCAAATAACAGCACAGCTACAAAAGTCTAATAAGTTTAGAAAATGGCACCCCTTTACTGTAATTCAGTCTTTAAAACCAGGAAAAGACAAAACTCATGCCATATCACAATATTACAATATCCAAAATCCCATACCAATATCCAACATCTAATTTGATATCACAGTATCGATATAATATCGTTATATTGCCCAGCCTTACAGGTCCCTCAGCATCACATCAAAACAATTTATTCAAGCCAAATTGTCAGCCAGTGGCTAAATTAGAGATTTATGTTGAGTTACCAGAGGGAGTACTGAAGCAGTAATAACAACAAACCATATGCGTTCAAATGATTAATAATGATCACACGGTGGAGATATATACTTACTTATCTCAGAGGAAACAGGCAATCATTTCAAATTTTTGTAACAGTACTATTTGACTACTCATTTCTCACAATTTGCTGCCTCTGCTTTCAATGTCCTTACATCACTTAATGGCCTGTAAAAATGATCTAAGTCTAAGATACTGACACAGATACTGTAAAAACTGTTAGCCCTTTCATCGATTCTATGTCTGTACTGGGTGATACTTCAAGAAACAATAATGCAAGCTAATCTAAGGCAAACATCTCTAACCTGCAGATTGTAATCCTGAAGGATTTTGACAAGGGAATCTCGCAGGTTTGGAATCTCCATGCCCTCTTTAATGCGATGGATGAGCAGGATGGGATCTACATGTGTCCCAATATTATTAAGGAGGCCAGTAATGAACGCTGGAGAGAAAATGACAAAGAGAGAAATAAATAAGTGGAAGGGAAAAGAGCAAGAGAGAGTGACAAAGAAACAGAGAAGCGGAAAGGGAGAAACATAATCAAACCCTGGGCAGGGGTTTAGAATATCTGTATCGATAGGAGACAGTGTCATACGTGGTTTGTCAATAGAGTACGAGATGAGATCCTCCCAGAGCTCAGCATCATCCTGCTCTTTGGCAAACTCTATGGCCTTGTCCACATCCCCCAGCTCCTCCATGATCATCTGCAGAGCTCGTCTGCAGTTCCCCATCCTGCCTGGGAGCAACATGTTGTTGGATCAGTTTCCTTTTTATCATTTCAAAAGCACTTAAAGTAGGGAAACGGAAGTTATTTGACACTCACTGAGCAGGAAGACCGTCTCCTCTACAAAGTTCCTCTGCTGACAAATCTCAAGAGCCTGGGAGAGAGAGACAAAAACACAAAGATGGCGAGATAGGAAGTGAGATACAGCTGTTAATGTCTTGTAGCTGCTGGAAAATTAGATGTATGGCATGATGATGTAAAAAATGCTATACCTTTTCAAGTGGGCAGTGGGTGCTATCTCTGAGGAAAGGCAAGAGATTAGGCCGGTCATACTCTGCATAGAGGCCGATCTGTCTCTCGTGGTACTTCTGGCCTTTGTGATGGTCCCGCTTGAACAGTTTATGGAGGTACTGTCGAGAGAGGGGGTCAAGCAGGGCAAGAGTTACAGTACAGAAGTGAAAATGTCAATTTATAATTCTTAAATATGATCACAACCAATAACGGATCTAAACTCACAACATGCAGAAGCTCAGGTCTGTCCACTAGTTCTTCCACCACTCTGTCTGTCTGTAGTACGGAGAAACAGGATCAGTGGACGGTGTATTTTCATAAAATCCTTCATGAAAGACCTAGAAAAGCCAGTTGATCTTACCGATATCTTGTCTTCATTGTCCAGGAGCATATCGACAGCTTTCTGACAACATAAATCAAGAGAAAATATTATTCAGATAAAAGGAGGCTGGTGTTCCCCTACAGATATGAAGGCGGAACTACTACTGGCGTCACTGTGCGCTGTATTAAAGAAAAAAGCTATAAAACTGCACATGCCAAGACGGATGACATTTTTATACAGATCATTTGATTACAACCGGAACATCCTGAAAAAACATTTATTTATTTGTGTTTAAGAGACATTAGATAGGAGGTCTGACCTAACAAAGATGCTCAAAACTTTTTCAACAAATGTCAAAGGGTAGCCTTTGCACAGGCATTTGAAGGCAGCTCAAAGCATCTTTGTGAATTCAGACCTCCTTACAAAGCTCGATGTCAATCATTTGGTCTTGCACACCCAAGTAAAGCAGAGACTTTTGAGGCCAGGTGAGTGTAATGTCTTTAAGGCGATATTTAAGTACACACACTTGTCATTCTACATGTTCTCAGTCTATATTCAGTCTTATTACCTCTTTATCAAAGTCCATGAGGAGTACAATTTTGTCTTCTATGGATGAGAAGAGGTTGTGTTTGTGGATCAGCTGGTAAACATCTTTGTGCCTCAGTCTCAGATAGATTTCTAAGGCTCTGTCATACCGCTGGTCGTACGTGTACCTGCAACGGCATGAAGATTTCTGTGTCAGTTTATTCTGTCAGTAGTTATTATGGGTCATTTAACTGACTGAGTACATGATAAGATGCAGTGATACAGCTTTTCTGTTCTAGTCACTCACAGTTCGGCCAATGTGGTGAGCAAGGTGCTGTTAGTGGGGTCCCTCTTGAGGTGGTCGGTGACCGCCTGAACAATGGCCATGTTATTGTAGAGCTCTCCGGGCCATTCGCGGATCAATGTGGCAAAACCCTTTGTGGGAAGCACAGAAAGTAGAGCGGACCATCAGCAGACGTTTATCAAGCAACGGATTAACAGTGGATTAGTCAGAGAATGGCCGGACTGTTTGGGACAAAGTACCTCATAATCAGTTTTGAGAAATTCATGCAAGATCATTTCATAGATGGCTGGTCTGAGACGCAGATCCCCTCTGGGCAAATACTGACTGATGGCCTGAAATTGGAGAGAGGCAGAATGTTAAGTGGGACAATATTGCTGTGACACTGATACTGGAGAAAAAAAAGAGAGAATATGCCACATTCAGATAGTAGCATTATCATAACCATAATCACTTTAATCATGAAGTGCAATTAAGTTACAGAAATTTGTGATGATTGAATACTTTGAACCACAGCCATCCTGACCTACCTTTAACTGCCCAATGGTCTTGAACCTGTATACTTCATTTTCCCATAGTTCCATGTTTTTCCCAAGAACCTTTTGACACTTCCTGATTTAGAGAAAAAACATAAATCCATCGGACAGGAAATGAATAAATAAGTAAAAGAAAACAATGCTTTTTTGATTTTTTTAGCTGCATTAGCAGTGTGCGTACTTGCTGTTGTGTGGCTAATTCAAACAATTTATAATTTGCATGTTAAATATTACATGGAGGTGCAAAAACAAGCTTAGCTTTGAATGTACCTAGCACACCAAGTGCATCATCCTACAAATTAAAAATGTTACTTATCCAGACATGTATAACAGACATGTACTTTATGTTTGACTGAGGGTTTCAAATATCCTGCATGCGCCTCATTGTGACTCTGCTCATTTCTGCAGAATATGTAAAGCCTACCTTGCAGCACTGTCATAGTCTCCTTTCTCCACTAAGTGATTGATGTAAGCCATTCCAATTTTCTGAACTTCATGCCGCTTAATGTTTTTGTAGCTGATCTCTGCAGCCATCAGCGCCTCCTGTCAAAGATAAACCAACATAATAACACATAAAATTTAAATTGAAAACTTTATACAGAAATTGTGGACTGACAAGCGCTAAATGCTTTGCAAATTCAACACAACTCAACAACACAAACCTCATATTTCTTCTTTTCAAGCAGCCAGTCAATATGGTCATCTTGGTCTCGCTCTTTGGCCACAACGATGTCTTTGGGGCTGATAATGTAGAAGAGCGACTCTCCCTCTGAATGCTCTGTTGATGAAAACACATTCATGCCTCTGTGTGCAACTGTACAGCTGACATTTGATGGTCGATGTATAATGAAATCAGAGCTCAGTGAAGGTTGTGTGACATTTCTCCGAGGGCAGTTTTTATAGTCTCACCGAGTCTGTAGTCTCGGCACTCGTTGTCCTGAAAGTTGCGTACAGTCAGCGCATCTGAGGAGATTTCCTCGCAGCTCTCCGGTAGAGGCTGGATGATGTCGAGGCGAGGCCGCGCACGGAACTCCTCCTCCTGCTCTCACACACAAAAACATACACACACACACACACACACACACACACACACACACACACACTAATAAGCAATAAACTCTATTACTGTAGCGGCCCCTTCAATATAAATGCAAACAAGCATTATTACCATTTGATCAGAGTTCTCTTTCACAAAGTACAGGGTCACAAGCTGATCCGCCAGTGGTGCCAGGCCACTGATGAAGAACTCGGTCTCAAATGCAGACACTGTTCAAAAGAGACCCAAAAAGAGAAGCTAAGTTAAGGCATTATCTCCCCATTATGTTATATTCTACTTATCTACTTCTCTACTTATCTAATTCATTGGGTGTGGTGACAAACAGATATTGGGAATACTGAATGAATTTGGCTCTATTGGTTAAAAACCTTGTATCTCCAAAATATTAACATTTCAGAGGCTAGGAAAAGCAGCCTCATTTACAGCTTGACTGCCGTGCATTTTTGAGTTTATCCAATCAGGTTCAAGAAGGTTAAGACCATGTGATCAAAAATTAAAAATCACCAAAATTGGAGTTACAATAAGAGGTTTTCATGTGACAAGAGCAAATGCTGTTATGTTAAGCAGTGTGTATAGCCAACTGTCTTTTGCATGACTCTTTTGTCATCTAAATGTGAGGTTCTGTTTTTACTGTATGTACTTCTGCTACTGTGTTTGTTGTCAGCATGTTCCTGCATCAATGTCACGGAGACAAATGGCTGCACATTTGTTGCACTTGGCAGATGAAGTGATTGGCATCCTGATGGGTGATGTACTGAATAGTCACCTATTTCCACATAGCGGCTGGGCAGATCTCTCATCTCGGTGGGATTTCGCTCTTTCACAGCACATATCTGAGAAGGGAAAAAAAATTACAGGATGTCTGACAGGCATGGAAGAGTTGGTGTCCTTAATGATTAGTTAAATAAAAATAGATATTGCCTATGAACAAAGATCATCAAACCTTAATGGAAGTGCCCCAGCCAACAATCAGAGTGGCGTTATCTTTCCAACACAGGCTGCATGGGTACATGTCAGGCCTCAGGCTAATGTTATCCCGCAACACATTCGTAATCCGCTGCTTTGTGCTGATGTCATAGATTTTAACTCCCTGACAGAAACCAGAAGAAACAGATCATAAGCAAATTTACGTCCAGTAACATCATCACACATAATTGGCATTCTCACAAAACTCTTACCACATTGTTGGCCCAGGCAATGAGGTTAGCTCTCCACTGGATATTAGTGATGATGCCCTCGCCCTCATGTAGAACAGAGGTCTTCCAGCGGTTCAACCAGTTTCTTTCATACAGGAGCAGCTTCAGGAGAGAAATCACTAAAACTTGTCATACTGCACAGACTTTGAATGAACATATCATTTTATTTCAATTTATCAGCTAAAACTGGTCAGGACTGCAGCTGTGCAGTCCTTCCCATAGAGGGCAGTAGATGAATGGCATTGCACAGGGACAGCTACTAGGAAGGGTCTCTAAATGGGTGAAGTATTGGATTTAAACTGTGGGGAAGTTTCTCACCCATTCTGCTAATAATGAGGCAAAATCTGATTCCAGTCCTTATATGAAGTCTAATTCCACTTCAGAGCATTTAGGCACAAAGGCAATGAAGATAGATCGTCATTAGGCTTAATCTCAATGAGAGAGCATTAGCCTCCCATTCACAGCGATGGAAGAAGTAATTTTTTCAGATTCATATGGCCGATGTAATTTGCAAGTACAAAACGATTTGAACACCATAAAGAAAGGGTTGAAAAAGTGACACATTACAAGCATGAATTCATATATCATCCCAGTTCTCATTATAATGGTTATGGCTTCTTTGGGCTGCACAGCATTTATAGTAGTCGCAGTGGGGAGTGCAGATTACAGACAATGGAATCTGAACACAAATCAATCCTGCATTTTTGCATTACTATCTACTGTCTAGTAGCAAATGCCTTTCTCCTCATAAAGGTGTGCAAACTCAGTAACTATGCTCAAGAGTGTATTCTGAGCTTTGTGTTATTATCCCCAGTGCATTGTGGCAGAGCGGCAACAGGGCCATTTCATCAACCGCAGTTTAGGGCTTTATGTTCAGGCCTTGTACATGCTGTACAGCACAAAGCCTGTCAATCAGATTCCCTGCCTTTTTACTGTCCTCCCCGTACAAACTGATATAAAAGAAGACAATGTGAACATTATTACCAAGGTGGTGGAGAGAAGGTTGCATAACCTCTTTAATTCAGTGGTTGGGCTATGTTAATACTAAACAGTTTGCTCCACAAAGAGATGATATGACAAAAGAACTGTGGAGACAGGATTGAATTGCCTTTGACAGGATGTGGCTCCTGTTGAGGCTTATTGATTTTCAACACAGGCACTTGGAATGGAGAGGAATCAGCGGCAGTTGAAAGAAAACGGTAAAGTAACACTAACAATGGGGGTTTTGTAAGAAAAGAAGTCGTTTTTCCTCACCAGTGCTGTATATACTGTATGTCGATATACTTCATTTGTGGATGGTTTTGCATTGATGCGGTGCTGGTGCACGCTTCTATAATGTAACTGGTATTTGATGATGTATGTTTGGTTGTATTTTTGTAAACAGCAAACTTAATGGCTGAAACAGTTTTCACCTTCCATACTGACACACCAGAGAAGACATTCATGAAAGAGATCACTGTATGTGCCCGGAAATCCTAAGACTATGTACCCTCTTGATAATGACATCTATTTGCTGTGCTTGTGAAGCATTGCCTTTCAAACACTGTTGAGCGAACAGCACTTTGTGAAAATGGGCTGCTCTCCCGAGAGCACTCCAGAAAAGAGACAGAAAAGTAAGAGCCTTTCACACCAGACAAAGGCCCGAGTACAGCCTTCAGCCACGCCAAAGTGAGAAGGTTTGCAGGGTGTTGTTTCACGCAGGCACAAACATAATGAATTATTATTGTGGTGGGAAATGACTACAAATGTACCTGCAAACAATGACTGGACATGTAAAAACACTACCCAAACTCACCTTGCTGCCTCCAGTGACAAACTGCTTGTAGTTTGATCTGGTGAACTGAGGGTGTAATGCCACCACCTACAGAACAGCGCAAAAGGGCTAATTAGACCATAAAGGTTTACCTATCAGAGTCTGAAATTTTATTTTTTATGCCATATGCATCCAATGTCAGCAAATGTATAGTATAGAAGATACTTTTTTCCCCCATAAAGGAACATGAGAAACCAACTTACTTTGATGGGACAGTCAAAGTTCTCATGGAAGCCCTCTCTTGTATAAAGTCCAAATACTTGAACCTGGAACAGAGACAAGATGGCAGAATAGCAAGCAAAGTCGAATAACTCCTCATTTCAGCTTTAATTGCTGCGTCTGCAACTGTCTGAGGCCAGCAGGGGGAATCGTGGTCAGAAAAGACTTTGATTGGCTCCCTGCTTCTCCGCTGGGTCACCAATTAGTGGACAGGTTGATTCTCTGAACCCTCCAGGGTTTAGCAACAAGGGTCTTAATCTTTGACTTAACCACTGCCTCAGCTGGCTACGGCAAACTCTAACGTACCAAGTAGTACATAACAGCCGGTTTTCCTTTACGTGAGGCCCCAAAAACAAGACAAAGTTTTTAAAGGATGAATAATATGATGCTCTGCTGCAATCTCCTTTTTGAACTGCATCGGTGATTAAGGATTAAGTTAGATTTCAAAGGATTAAGAGTCAGCTGAATTGGTTGAGGGCAAACAATTGCTGTACCATCGATTTTAATTGTCTGCTCCACTTTTTGTGCGACAAGATCTTGTTTTTGCCGCCAGAGTGCTAGAAAGGGGGGGTGATATCAGAGAGCATATCTTGACTGCAAAATCCATGAAGGATGGTGGTAATGATGAGAAGAGACAAGATAACAGCAAGGTGGAGAGCATGGAGAGGGTATCCATAGACAGCTGATGGCTGACTGACAGCTCACGGATGTGAGTGCGATCCTTTCCCCACTCTTCAAATTGGAACAAGCTTTTTATAAATTCCCACATCATGAAAAAAAATGTGGATTTATGTGTACAGATATGGGGAAGATAAAACTCCAGGTTTGTGCTCTGACAGGGAAGAAGTGCCTTCTAAAAATTCACTCTTGGAAATAACTACTGGGATACCAAACCCCTCCCAAGTTCCACATCATTAGCATAACCTTTAATACCGATAAGATGAGTTTTATATGAACAGTAATCTCAGGATGAATTATGAAAGATGAGAAACACTGATTGGTGATTCTGTGCAGCAGGCCCAAGGATCAGTAACCACCAGTGATGAGCAGAGAGATCTCACCTTCCCATCCTCGGAGCAGATGCCCACATGCTCTCCACTTTCATCCAGGCTGATCTGGTTGATCTTGACTGAGCTCTGCGGAGACAGAATATCATGACATCTTTTCTAGAGGCGGGCAAATATCCCCGTGGCTGGCCAAATGTTGCTGTTGCTGACATTTTGCCTCAGAAAATAAAATGCCATAAAGTGAAAGGCAAAAGTTGAGCGCTGTAAAAAGTGTGAGGTCCGCTATGGCTCAATGCATAGAGGAGTTCCAATCCCACCAAGGCCTCTCATGCTACATATTTTATGCACTCTTGACATTATCAGGCAGTGTTGATTAAAGGATTGATCAAATGGCATAAATTATAGCATGTGTTGCTTAACATCTATCCTTCAGATTCAGATTCACTTCATTGCAATAATAACAGGGTAGTTGTATCTATCAATACGCCCCTAATGAATATGAATTAGAGGCTGATAGATACAGTTTGTCTGTGTTCTTTGGCAGGAAATAGTTCCCAACAAAACTCTTCACACCCAAGAGCTGTGGATTATGTTGGGTAACTGTGTCATTGTTTTTGGAAAGAGCTGTCACTGTTCAGTTTTTCACATGTACATTTTTGAAGGTTTGAGCTCCACAAAACAATACCCATCCAGCCCCATTGTACTGGGGTGAAGGGAGACCAGGTGGAGGAGGAAACCTCGCCAAATCACACAGAAACTACCTGGATGGATAGACTGCACTAGGAGTAAATGGGATTATTTTATTTTTTTGCACTTTGGGCGAATTGTTCTTTTAAAGGTTACATTATGCCAAAGCTTAAGTATGGACTAATATTAAAAGGGAAAAGAAAACAGTCAGATATTTTTTTGCTTATCATATACTTTCAATTCCTCCACTACATTAGGTTTACCTGGGTATTTGTTCAGAGGGTGTCAGTGTGTCATGCATTTTAAATTATTTTCTGCTTCTCCCAGAATCCTGACCGACTCGCCAATCCAATGCCATAATCCATCACTGAGAGCTCAGCGGTGTCTCTTTGTTCATAGAAATAGCTTCCTTGTTTCTTTCAGGCGATGACTTTGATAACTGGCAGCGACTTCCAAGATAAGTAGTATCTGAATCAATATGCTCAGCGGGAACATTACAGTCAGAAGCACAAGCAACCAGGACAGTGAAGTAAAACAGCTCCTTTGTGCCGTGTGCTCATACAATTTGTGGGTTTAATCAAAAGATATGAAATAAGCAAACCAGCCTTGATTACTAAGTGTTTTATTGCTTGTGAGTTAAAATTCTTTAGAGAAAATATCCATTGTCAAAATCATTTCATTTTCCATTTTAAATTTGCATAAATCAACAGCCAGTGCAAAAATGTGTCCTTTAATCATATATGCAAGATAATTTTGATAATAAACTGTATCCCATATATGCTTTAACTCTGTGAGATTTGCAATTTGCCACCATTACCAGATTACTGGTATATTTTCCAATGTACACTGTAAAACCCAAAATACCGCCACTTGCATCCGAATGCACACCAATGGGATCTCAACTATAAATCGGTACTGTGTGGATTACATGGAGTGACAATTCCTGCATAAGTGTCCTGGACCTCAAAATTATTACCCACCCACCAATGAGGGCCACTTGAGTCCGCATGCTCCTATTGAGCTATGGGAGAATTAGCCTCTATCCAGGTTTTCTGTTGTATAAACCAGCAGAGGTACAGTGGATGCAGGGCAGTTTGGCCAATACATTCTGTTTTCAATTAGGACTGGGTGATGTATCAATATTATATTGATATCCTGATATGAGACTAGACATCATCTGGGATTTTGGATATCATAATATCATGATATGGCATAAGTCTTGTCTCTTCTTGGATTTAAAGGCTGCATTACAGAAAAGGGATGCAATTTTCTGAACTTATTATACTGTTGTAACTGGTTTTGCTCTTCATATCCACATTATAAATGACCATTCATCAAAACTATCTTGTGTTTAAATATCTAACCAAAGGTGCACCAAAGGTCATGCTCTCCGTATCAACATAATATTGATATTGACGTATTTGGTTATAGATAATTGTGATAATTGATTTTATCCATATCACCCAGCCTTATTCTCAGTATAGTCCTTCTTGTGTTCTACTTTGATTCTAAAAAATCCAAAATAACTTCCCATTGAGATGCATGAAACTGAATGTCTCAAACTGATATCAAAAATGTGGTAATGTCTATGAGTATATGTTAGATGTTTGACACTTTTGCTTGGTGAGATGACTCACCATTTCAATACTAGATCAAAAATGTATGGAGGTATTACAGGAACAGTTAATTATAGCTGTCATAAGCACTGTACAGCATCAGGATTCATTGATGTTAACGAACGTATGTTGTAAAGGTCCTGTTTGCACTTGTTTAAGAGGCCAGAATTCAAGGAACACGCTGTCATCCTTTTGGTTAAAAAAAAAAAAAATCAGCCAGCAAATGAACAACTGCAATATTTTCTTTTCCTGCCCTGAATGGACTGAAGTTAATTATTAGTGCTACCAGGCCCAAAAAGTCTTAATCATCCAGACTCAACTTCACTACAACGGTTCTTGAAGTACTCACAATTTCAAACTTCTGAGTCACATTTCCTTGGACATCCAGCAGGAAGACCTTTCCAAAATGGGTACCCAGGGCAAGGAACTGAAATGGTATAAATAAAATGTAAATTAAACCAAAAGACACTTGAAAACATTTCATTTTTTTAGGGGGGGGGTGTCTTGTGCACATGAAGGCTGTGGTAGGGGATAAAAAATGTTTCTTGGAGCTGGTGGGATGTGGGTAGAGAGGGGATTGGGTGGGCTTAGAGGCAAAACTGTGAAATTACAGGGGGTGGAAAAACCCTATTTATTAAAGCAGACAGTGTGAAATGGCATTTTTTTCTCAAATTAAAATGCTTAAGCATAATAAATGCACTGTACATCTGACTTCTTCCCATGCTCCCCATGCAATCCAACCGCCTCCCCTACCCACCACAGCACTATTATTTCTACTGATCAGCAACTGGTTTCCATGTTTTGTGCTTCAGCAGAAGTGTGTGTTTGTGTGTGTGTGGGTCCACTGGGACAAAAAAATTATAGAAACTGGGGGGTTTTGGCATTAGATTAAGTGTGTGTTCTTCCACCCAGCCCCAGCCCCGGTCCCTCCTACTAATCCCCCTCCCTTCCAGACCAGCATGTGGATGTGCGGTGAGCCCACCATGCTTCAGTGCAGTCTATAATGAAATGCTTATATTTACAGGCACAGCTGAGCATGTCAGACAGAGCCCCTGCAATCTCCCCAAATAAAATAACCAAAAATAAATAAATAAAGGGGTCAACCTTGTGAGGCGGAGCGACTTTTAAAGGGATTTATCAGAATGGAATTGTTCAAATGAAATTCCGATTCAGGCACTTAAAATATGAGGCAACATAAGGCAATATGTGCTGTTGGTGGCTTTAAGGTTCTAGGTGTTTGGTGTGGCGGGGGCTTGTGTGACCATACAGGTAGCTGGATGGCAGAAGGTGCACACGCACAGGAAGAAAGACAGTCAGATCAAATTTGGAATTTCAGCAAAGCAACGTCTCTCACTGGCATGGGTGCTTTTCTTTTTGTTTTTTTTTTTTTGAGGTAAAAAAAA
>OMKZ01025270.1:2169-12660 GCA_900302535.1 Neoniphon sammara
ACTACCGGCAAAGAAGGACATGACATTTAGTTTGTTCCTGTGTAAAAAAAAAAAAAAAAAAGAAATGGCAGTGCTGGCAGATATTGAAGAGACTGGCAGAATTTATTCATACCGTCTTCTTTGTAAAACTCTTCGGCAGCTGTGCAGCATCATGTAAAGCTCACATTCTCCACAGAAGCTGTTTTTGTTTTTTTTGGCTTCGCTTCCCCCGTGTGGGAAAACTGTGTAAAGCCTCAGACTGGGCAAACAGATCTGTGTGCGAGTTGTGTTTCAGCAGCCAGCTGGCACAGGCCGAGAGCTTGCATTTGCATAAGTGTGCCTTAGGTAGACTATAACACACACACACACAAACACACACACACACACACACACTCATATGCACATTCAGTTCACCTGAGCTGCATGTGTTTGAGCTGTGGGAGGAAACACAGAGGCAAGGAGAACTTTTTTACGGTCTGTTTATGACGAGAAGGAGCTGGGAAATTTCCGACAGTTAAAAATCTCTCACAGAGCTCCCTGTTGTAGTAATCAATACAGACCGTATTATTCATCAGACTGATTAATTTTGCCTTGAACATCAGACTGTCAATTCATCACCAGTTACAGTTGGATATTTTGATGCTCTAAATATTCAGTTTTTTGAGATATCATTACTAATTTTTTTCTTTTTTTTAACTAATGAAGGTATTTGAGAATTTTAGTTGTTTTTTTTCATTAGTTTTTGTCTCATTCATATTTTAGTCTATGCTTTTGCAATCAATCAATCAATCATTTTATTTGTCCCCAGTGGGGCAAGTGGTTGTACAGCAGAGGGAGCGAAACATAAAATACATGTATACTAGCAAATAATCCCATACAAACAAGAGCATTAAAAAAAAAGTAGGTACACATGTATGTCATGCCAGTAAAGCTCATTGAACTGAATTGAACAGAGAGAGAGAGAGAGAGAGAGAGGAAGGGACCTCAAAGCTCTTAAATCAGTGGGTGTGGCCATCCCACCCTGTCCCTCTTCTGATTGGCTGATTCACTGGTCCATCAAGAAGCCTTTTGGGTTGGATTGGATTAGACTCGGAGGGGGGGGTCTGTCATCTGAGCAGATTATGAGAGAGAGAGATTGACAGAGAGAGACAAAGGGCTGACGGAGAGAGTGACAGAGAGAGAGGGATTGACAGGGAAAACGAGCACCACTGGCACAAAGAGAGAGAGAGAGAGAGAGTGTGTGTGCATGTGTGTGTGTGTGTGTTGTCTTGGCATCATAGCGATGGCTTCACTGAGGAAATTCTGCTGCCTGCTCTCTCTCCTCCTCCGCCTGCAGTCGTCTACCTGCCTCGACCAGGAGCCTGCTGACAGGTAGGAGAGAGAGAGAGAGAGCGAGAGAGAGAGAGAGAGAGAGATGATCTTTTGCCTTGAGGTTTTGGCAGTAGTGGTGGAGAGACAAAGAGGCAGAATGAGGGGAGGGGGAGAGAGAAGTAAAAGTCCTGATTTTTAATTTGATGCCAGTAAAGGAAAGTGAACTGAATTAAACTGAAATAGGTCAGATGATGGTTTACCGCTATATAATCGAGAGACTATTGGGATGAATGGAGAGAGAGAGAGAGAGAGAGAGAGAGAGAGAGAGAGAGAGGGAGCGCTTCATAAAATCAATATGCATGTATGTAAACTGATATCTGGGCCAACTGGAGGCTGCAGCTCTGTTTTCCAGTTTGGCTCCAGTGAAGCGAGATGAAAGTGACCTCTGCTGGAGTGAGGAACAGCACCAAGCGTCGCAGAGACATTTCAACGTTTCCAAGCGAGGACAAATCTGGTTCAGGCAGCCTGAGGACAAAATCCTCCATCATTTCACACATTTTCATACTGAGACTTTGCGGTTCGTGTCTTGGTGCTCTCCCTCTGCACAGCGAGCTCGAGATCATCAGACCAGTTTTGCTGTTTGCTTTATGGATGCAAAACACGGACGATCTTCTTGTGCTTCTTGTGCAAACGTGAAAGCACCGGTGCAGTGACGCGTTTGGACCTTTTGGACACCGTCGGTCGTTCCAAAGCGTCCGCCCGTTCGCTGCTGTGTAAACGGCGACACTCTGCAGAATGTGCTGTAAAATTCACTCGTCTGTATTGAGGGAAAGAAACACAAGGCAACACCGGTGAGCCACACAGCTGCAGCTCAGCACCCTGAATGGCAGAGCCCGAGTCACTTTGCCAGTTACTGTATGAAAGAACCTCATGGACACGTCAAAGTTTGGCAAACCTGAAGCTCCACAGACAGAACAGTGAGAGGTCAAGTCTCTGTCATCTGGAACAAACTGCCTCTCATATTAAAAGAGTCAACACATGCAGTGGTTTTTAAAACAAGGATTAAGAACTGGCTTTTCAACAACCTCTCTGAATAAGCCGTGGGCTTGTGACCTGCCTGCTTTTAACACAGTGTGTCGTAAATTTGATCTTCTTCCTTTTAAAATACTGTGAACTTTATTGAGGTGATGCGGCAATGACGCAGCACTCATGCTCCGTCGAACACCTGTCTCCACGTGTCAGGGCCTGGACCTTTAGACACTTCAGGGACAACGATGGAAATAAGTCATGGACTTTTTCGTTCTATCCCTGCTTTATTTATTTGTTTGTTTTTACAAGTGTATTTAAATTTATTTTGTCCAAGAAATCAAACCAAAAAATCAGATCAGAAGACTTTTGACTCGTCTTCTTGATCCAACGACATACAGCACCAACGAAGAAGTCGAAGCGTACGGCAGCCATCTTTGATTTTGTTGCAGTGGCGAGTCAGGCGTACTTGTCTGTAACTAGGTGTTAAAGTTTATTTGTACACTGGAGATGTAAGGCTTGTCAGCACAGTGAGAGCAGATGAAGGATTTACAGACATCTGTTTTGATTCTGGGAAATCTGACGCAGTTTCTTTGTCGCAGGCCTCTCTGTTCTCACATGCAGCACGTCAACCAACACGACTGAAGTGTATCAGTGCTAATGCCTGTGGTTGTGTTTTCCTGCCCTTTGTGTGCACACGTCTTCAGTTTGTCATAGCTTGCATGTTGCATTTGATGTTTTGTAAAACATCAGAGACACTTTAGTTCTTCTCTTTCTAGCAGCCACATCATGTTTCTGCCTCACCTGCATCGTGCCGTGCTCTGGTATTTTTCCAGCTCTGTTTCTCAGGAGTGACTTCTTCCAGCAGTGTTAATGCACCGATGATGCTGACGCATATCAATTTATGCAGCTTGCATGTCTAACTTGAAAAAGGTTTGATTTTTGCTGAAGCAAACATCTTCACTTTGAAATTTGCGTTTGATGTCATCTGGCAGCTTCCGGCCATTTTTAGTTGATTCCCTTGAAAAAAGAGTTGTCAGGCGGCTCGGTGACCTCTGACCTCGGCAGGGCTGCCAGCTCACACTGATTAAATTAAACAGACCGCCGCGGGAGGAAAGTCATTAACACATTAACCTCAATGTAGATGGTAACAGGAACAACTGCTGCTGTCAATGGCAGTGATCAGTTTTAGATCTTTATTTACACAGGAAAACAGGACAGAGCTGCTTCACATGCAGGCTCACACTGTGCAGTCTGGCAGAGGATATAATTTACCACAACACACCACAGGACTCACCGAGGAGTGATTTTACTCCCCTGTGAGTCTGTCTGTCTGTCGGCATGATAAACTTACCATGAGATTTCCCTGAAATTTGGTGGACAGATTGGCTAATCCGCTGCTCTAATCTCTTGTTTGGATGCTGGTGGTCGTCTGGGTCTGAGATTTCCACCATTTGCCGATTATTGTTTTTATTGTAACTACGCAGCTAACAGAGATAAAGACACGATTCAGCATCTTTAAGTGGACGTTTGTCAAAGTCACTTTAACTTAAAATGATAGAAGTTACAGAAATAAACAATCCTCCTTTCGAGCTCGGAAAAATCTTGTGGCAGCAGCTTTTTTTTTTTTTTTACCTCTATCAGATTATGTTGATCTGCTCTTCATGAATTCATCAGCCTACAGATAATGTACATCACTGTGCTGTGTGCTGCTTTACACCCGTCTTCATGCCACAGCTGAGTGACCTTCTCTGGTTCTGCTTCATATTCAGATTCCTGCTCGGGCTGGTTCCAACTTATTTGAGCACAGTTTTGTCATGAAAACAAGGTTTCGATCTCAGGATGTCGTGCAGTTGGTCAGTGTTTCTTTGCATAATTTTAATGTATTTATTCTGGTAGCTATATGAGGTTTAGAAGAAGAAGAAGAAGAAGAAGAAGAAGCTTCATTTATATAGTTCTTTACAAAACAGCCACAAAGTGCTTCTCAGCAGTGGAATCATATAATCATAACTTTATAATGCATCTTCCAAAATGACAGTTAAAACATGCTGCACAGGCAGTTAAAATACAACAGATAGAGAAGACACAAGATTAAAAAAAACTAATCAAGAGTAGTGCCTTACATGGGTTTAGACAAAAGAATAAAAGACATGAGTAAAGAGCAAGATAGAGACTGATACAGCACAGTGATACAGTACAATAAAAGGAGACAGAAAATTAATTTAAATAAAGTACAAATCATCAGTGCAAATGAAATACCATTCATAAAAAAACACGCGGCTAATAAGAGATGTTTTCAAATTACCAGCAGTAAACTGGTGAGATACATGACAGAAACGTTCCTGTTAGACAGGATGGAAACTGGACTCACTGAGACAAGACTGAGCAGCTGATCCAGCCTCAGAGTGTGTGTTGGTGTGTTGGTCACGCTACGGTGTGCTGAGACGTGTCGTGACTGTGGTAATCTTCTGGTCCTGACACACTGAGCACGTCAACAGGACTTCAGTTAGGATCCACTCGATTGGATAATGAAATAAACTCTACTGGCCGACCTCTTGACCTCCAATTTTCTCTTCCCCCTTAAGTCTGTGTGCAGGTGTAAAAAGCCTTAGTGTCCATATTGTAGGACAGTGTCCATCCATATTGTGTATCTGCTGGTTGCAGCTTCATTGAAGCTCCATCACACTTATATTGAGTGAAATATTCAAAGCCAAGATGCCATTGTTTTATGGCTGCAGCATTACATCAAATAGAAAAGATCTACATGTCTTGTGCATCATTTTATACACATTTCCCTGGAATTCAGCAGGACAGATTTGGGATCTTTGGAAACCTTGGGATCTCCACTACAGTTTACAATAAAGTTCTGTGGGTTTGAACGAAGTTTGGCCGCGCAGCAACAACACATCCACCAATGGGCATGGCAGATATATTTGATTGTATTGGAAACATTTCAATCCATGGCATATCTCGCTCTGCAGGATTTGTATTTCATGCTGGACAGAAAACCTTTGCAGACTGTGTGCAGATACAGTCGAGGAACCTGATCTGCTGCTCCTGACTTCAATAAGACCACTGTCAGTGTTCAGGATTATTCAAAACTTTAATAGTAATCCAGAATGAGCTTCGCTGCCATGCCAGCACTTCTACATAATGCGTGTCAGATGGCGGATTTTGAAATCGTGGTTTTGGAGTGACAAGTCGCAGATGACTTCACTTTGTTTGTGGAGGAGAGCAGCTGGCAGATGGCTGAGCTCTGTCTAAACCGGCCTGATGTGACCTCTCCTGATTTAATAATCTTTGACTTCTGACACGCTCAGCTCGCAGATTACTGCTCTGTGTCTCCTGAGACTCTGCAGACCCGCTGCAGCCTCTGTGGACGCCTCCTCACTGATTAGTCTGTCTGGTCCCAATCAGACTGACATCAGTGCTTTTTACTTGTTTTCTGTTTGTTCTGATTTGGTTTCAGTCTGTACAAGTCATGTGGACCAGAAAATAGAAAATGTGGAAGGTGCTGAAAATGTACTAGCAAAAGTTTTTCATTCATCGTCCATTACAAGAAGGTAAACAGGTGGCACACACCCACATGGTGCTTAGGTCAACAACAGCTTGGGCCTCATTTATAACTGCTGCATATGCACAAAATTGGTGTGCATGCCACTCTTTGCACAGATTTCTGGAGTTATCAAGAATATCTTGGCATGAGAACATGCGAATCACACACAGAAACTTTAACCATCTGTACACACAGTTTGGAGAGAATGATAAACAGCAGCTCCAGTGGGAAAGTAGTGAAATGCATGAAATATGTTCAAATCAGCGCTCCGTGGCGTAGCTCACTGTGTCCGTCGTCTTTCCTGTCTGTCTCTACGCTGTCGCTGTCAAAATAAAGCAGAAATGCCCCAAAAATAATATTTAAAAAATCACTCAGTTTTTGTCAGATCACACAGCCATATGATGAAGATATCCTTTGCTATCTGAGCATCATTGTGCATCAGTACTTTGACTTGTTTTATTCTGAAAGCCTAGATCTCAAGATCATCCAAAAGCATCTCTGTGGTTGTACTTAGACCTGTATTTTAATATGTACTGATAAGTGGCACCATCCAATAATTAGGACAAATCGAAGGTGTAACACAGCTGAACCGATCCCCAAAAGGTTATGATAAAAGAGCTACTGGTGCATGATGCATAATAACCATTAGAAACAGCTCACAGTGATGTATTTTATATTTCCAGCAGACTGGTGTCTGTTTCTTCTGTCCGATCACAGACGAGGAGACGTCACATCCAGGTGTTTACTGACATCAGAACCTGTCTGATGGATCTAAACCATCAGCGGTAAACGTCAGGTTTTGGTGTCAGTCCCTCACAGTCACAGAGCGAGGGCTTCTTTCTAGAGCCGCCATTTTGCACCGACGTTCAACAATCATACAGGGAGAAATCCATCGTAGAAGAGGACAGACACCAGGCTGTCTGTGCTCTTTCTGGCTGTGTTGAGGTGTTTGAGGGCAAGATTTTTCCTTTGCAGTTTTTATTGCTTTGCATCAGTTTTCACAAGGCAAGTTTTAAAGAATTTTAATGTGAAATTCAGACCTCCAGGGGGCGCTCCGGTGGCTCACCGTGTAGAGCGCGTACCACCTCGTGTGCTTTGCTGCATGTCATCCCCTCTCTCTCCCTGTCTTTTCTGTCTGTCTACACTGTCGCTATCAAATAAAGCAGAAATGCCCAAAAAATAATAATAAAAAAAGAAAGAAATTCAGAACTCCTAATCTTGAGACCAAAATCACATCACAACAAAAACTGTCAACTAAGTCAGCAGATCATGTAAAAAGTTTCTCCTTGCACTGAGAATACTGGATTAGTTCTTTGGTGCATTTTGAAATTTGAAAAAATCGCCATTATGAAATACTTTGATTAGTTGTCATGACCTTTTGAAATCACCACTATGTACACAGCGGGCCGAGGGAACAGCAGCAGAGTGTAACTGGCTGCGTGTTCATGTCGGGGCATCGGGGTGTTGAGCCGGTTCAGTGTGTGTTGGCCCGTGTGCAGATGGAGCTCCTCTGCATGTAGGCCACGGCAGGCTTTACTGACTCCGAAAAACACCAAAACACACAAACACAGCAGAGATTTACAGCAGCCTCTCTGCTGCAGTGCGGCCGTCATCGATGACGAGGATTTATTTTCTCTTAAAATATTATTTCAGTGATGTAAGTCAGATTTCATAATAAAGACCCGTGTTTGAACTCAGCATGACTAGTTTCGCAATAAGTTATAATTATGATGTTGATGTGAGCTGAAAGAGAAATTTTAAGGTTTAAACCCATTTATCAGTTTAGTGATAAACTGGGCCGATTTCTGATACATCGAACTGATTGGTGAGCAGCCGCTGTTCACTTTGACTTACAGTGTTACTGAATGGACGGACACACACACACACACACACACACACACACACACAGGACAGGCTTTACAGCAGCTGTAAAGCCTGCAGTGAGCCTGTAACCTTGGTGATGGTGTTGATAATCAGGACACTTCATATGGAAATTGAATGTCGTGTTGTGAAAAGCTGCTGTGTTAAGCTGTTAAGTCTCGGCCCATTATTCTATCAGAGTTATTTCACTCAGCCTGTCTGGGTCAGAGTGAGCCCTCTGGACAACAGTACATCTCTGAGCCAAGCTGAGCGCTGTGTTGCACAGAGGTGCATTCTGGGTATTTGTAACCTTACAGCTTCATGTCCAGTTTACCATCTTTGATTCTTGTCCTCCCTCCTGTCACTCTCTCACCTTTCCCTCCCTCTTTTCACTGTCTGCACTTCCTGTTTATATTTGTGATGTTTTATTCTTCATCGCCTCACTTGTTACACGTTGACATTGTCTTTACATGTTTATCAGTTACTTTCGTTGGAATATATTTCCATATTTTATGATATATATTGTGTACTTTGATATATATTTTCATGGGGGTTTGAGATGGTTTAGAAACAGAGAGAGAGAGATCCAAGATAAAAATTGGTCAAAAGTAAAAACAGATCAAAGTGTATAAAATGCATGGAAATGATGAATTTCACTCATTTATTGATCGTCATTTTTCTGTTCACAGTGCTGCTGTCTCTCCGGAGCATGGTGAGTTTATCTATCTGTTGACAGTGAGACAGTGAGACAGTGAGAACCATGTAGACCCAGCCATCACATTTCATGCATATTACATGTTGTTTTGTCAGTTGAGTCTAAAGGGTCCTCACTTCAATTTTACATAGAGCACCATTAATAGCAAATAAACAGAAAACAAAAGAATAAAATGACTCCAGAGTTTACAGTCAACCTCAGTCAGTAATAGGACAGTTTCTGACTGTTGTATTTCTATCCTGTGTGTGTCCAGGTGAAGGCACAGGGCGGGCTGAAGGGCAGGCGAGGAGCGAGGACAGTTTCCTACCTGCTGATCGTCCACTCACATGGCTGCTGCAGGTAAAATCCACCGGTTCGAACCTCCAGTCACTTCTGTGACTCTGATCCAGGCTGAGGCTTTTACTGTGAAACAGCTTCACTTGCTGTATCAATGTTACAAACAAACATCAGTAAGGAGGTCAAAGGTCACAGCACCCTGACCAGAGATACAATAAATATTCTTATTTACATAGTTGTAAATAAGTTGAGAACAAAGGAAAGAACAGGCACTGAGATGTTGATGATGGTGATGGAAGTTTTTTTTCCCCCATGCAGAGATATTGCATTTTAATTCTCTCTCTCTCTCTCTCTCTCTCTCTCTCTCTCTCTCTCTCTCTCTCTCTCTCTCTCTCTCTCTCTCTCTCGCTGCAGTATGATTGGCCCTCACTGCACTCAGACAGATCGAGGAGGAAGTTGCTTCAGGCTGCAGGCGCTGCAGTTCCCTTCCCTCCCCTGAAGGTGGCGTAGTGTCCGACCTGCCGCCTCCTTCTCTGTGTGTCCACACTGTTGTAATATTAATTTAGTGTGTAATTTACCTTTTTAGTAACACTCTTGTCTCCGCCCACCAGGTCTTGTCCAATGGGAAGCCCTGCATCCTGTTCCGGGCCAGGAAGCTTTCTATTGGCTACCAGAACCAGAAGCAGCTGGATCTGACCAATCAGGCGTTCTCTCCTCATCAGCCTGTCGACACCAGCAGCTCCGTCTGCCACAAGGACAAGGCCACGTACGCACCTGTCTGTCTGCACACCTGTCTGTCTGTCTGCTCACCTGTCTGTCTGTCTGTCTGCACACCTGTCTGTCTGTCTGTCTGTCTGCTCATCTGTCTGTCTGCTCACCTGTCTGTCTGTCTGCTCACCTGTCTGTCTGTCTGTCTGTGTGCACACCTGTCTGTCTGTCTGTCTGCTCACCTGTCTGTCTGTCTGTCTGTCTGCTCACCTGTCTGTCTGTCTGTTTGCTCACCTGTCTGTCCGTGTGAAATTACGTGAAGTCACACCAGTACTTGACAGATGAGTTTTGATGTTTTTCATGTGAAGGCTGTCTGTCTCTCCATCTGAGGTCATGATCTTCAGTTTCTCTCTCTCTGTCTGCCTGTCTGCCTGCCTGCCTGTCTGTCTGTCTTCCCCAGGCTGGTGATGAGGTTTGGAGATGTTGCAGATCTGAGAGGCCTGTCTATCAGGTGAGACTCTGTGAAGCTGGATCTGACTCGCTTAGATCTCACAGACGACGTGTCGCTTAAAAAAACATGACGCTGACTTTAGCTGGGATGATGTCATTCTGAAAGTAAAGAGGAAAAGGGTGTGTTTCACTGTTGCTATGGCAACGTGTGACACTGCTGCCAGCTACTTCCCAGCAGGGGGTAAAATCAGCTGCATCATCTGCCTGCAGGCTTTTTTATGTCTCTAGATTGTGGTTTAGCTGGCCAAGGATCCTGAATGTCCCTGAGTCTGCATATGAGGGACACCCTGTTGTTGAAACTCATGTGAGACGCAGTGTGAGGCGAGAAGACGTCTGTCCAACATCTTTACACTGAGAAACAATTTAACATGTTGACAATCTGACATGTCATCTGTGTGCACGGCCTCTTCCAGCTTTAAACTGAACTCCTCATATTTAGAGAGAAGCAGCTAAGGCTGCAGTCAGGTGTGTGTTGAGCTAAGTGTGTGTGTGTGTGTGTGTGTGTGTGTGTGTGTGTGTGTGTGTTCAGGCTGCAGCTGTCCAGCACACT
>OMKZ01025273.1:0-20298 GCA_900302535.1 Neoniphon sammara
CTGTGTTCGAAACCGCATACTTACTACTACATACTTCCATACCCATACTATCCACACTCCATACTGCATACCCAATCCATCAGACAGTATGCAAAGCGTTTACACTACAGCGTACTACATGATAACCCACAATGCATTGCGCTCCTACCCGAGCCGAAATCGACAGGCTGAAGCTGATTTCACTTTAGCTCTAAACTCTTTAAATACATCACTTTATTGAGATTTTTTAAAAAATCAGGCGAGAAAGTGGCCGTTTAGATCCCGGGTGTGCCATTTATTTGTCCAAATACCAACCGTTTACAATTTCATTCAGACGAATTCGGCAAAATTTAAGCTAGCCGCAGTGAGCAACGCACTTCTGGTTATTTTCACAAAATAAAACACCCCTTTACTTTTCTCATACAAAAAAACATAGTGATAAATCACTGCTTTTACTTTGAAAACAAGAAGCGAACCAACTCGCAATATATCCTCGTTGACACCGCCATTTGGACTGATCTCGTCCCGTTAACGGAATTTGACCAGTCATGATGCCTTACCGGCGGAGAGTCTTGTCGGCTATGAGCCAACGGTTGTTTTTTTTCCTGTCCTGTTCGCGGTGACGTCACGTCGCGTCGCGTTGCATCCTGGGTAATTTGAGTGTGAGTAGTAAGCTGATGATACATACTCAACATTTCTGGCGAATGCAGTATGCATCCGGGAACTTCTCGCATACTCAAATATCGCATACTGCCAGTGTAGACACACTGCATACTCAAAGAGTTAGTATGAGTAGTAGGTAAGTATGCGGTTTCGAACACAGCCTATGTGTTTGTCTATGTGTGTGTGTGTGTGTCTTTCTACAAAGTTTGGCCATTTGTGTGAATCCATTTCGAAGTTGTGCGTCTTTTTGTGATAGGCCACTCCCATTTCCACGCCCCCTTTCAGCCAATTGGCAAGAACACAAACACACATCCACCCATGCACCCTTGACCTCCATGCCAAATTTCAACTTCCTAGGATAAAAACTGAGGGTGAAAACAGAGGAGGTGGAGTTGGAAGAGGAGCAGGAGAAGGAGGAGTTGGAGGAGAAGGGGGATGAACAAAGTTGGCCATTATGGCCAGCGAGGAGGAAATGTGACAATGTGTGCTTCCATTAGCTACCGAGGAGTCCTCTACCGCCATGCCACCATTGGTCCAAAAAACCACCATGTATCTGCTGGCTTTCCTGTGCAAGATCATGTGTATCAACTAGACCAGAAGGAGCCAACACAACCAGTACAGCCACACTGGGTTATCATTTTGGACAATGTCATTTTCCACTGGGCCACTTAAGCTCATGACTGGTTTACCCACAACCCAAGGTTCAGCAAGATCTGATGGTGGTGGAAGGCCTGTGACTGAGACCCCTACATCCGTGTTCTCGTCTTCTAGGCCATGGAGGGGGCTTGTTTAGACCTAACAGTCAAGACTTGCCAGGGGTGGATAAGGCGTACAAGAGGTTTGGCTAGGGCTAACGTTGGCTGTGGCATTGATGAGAATCTCTGGCCTGACCCAGCCCAGAGACAGGATGCTGAGGCAGAATAAATGTGACATCTGTCTTTATGTACAAACTGTTTTGTTTTTGGTTTGTATTTTTCTTCATTGTATTACTTATTACTTATATTAGTATATATGTAGAAATTACAGTATTTAGAGAAAATGTACTTTATGTTCTATTTTTACAGTACATTTACTTTTTCACTCAATTTTAGTTCATTGTTCTACAGTGCATGGAGGAATTAAAAGTTGAAAATGTATATATTTCTATTGTGTTCATCATGTAAAGTGGTTGTTCTGGGGGAAAAAAACAATTATTCATTGCAGTAACAGGTTTTTGCAGTATTTGTTGAACTGATCACAGCAGTGTGTAATAGCTATTCTGTAGTGCATGTGTATTTGATGGCTTTTGTGTGATGTCTGAAGGCAGAGTTTGGTTTAGATGGGAGATTACATGGTTTTGGTTATTGTTTTGAAGCATGTAATAATTTGGCACAGATAAGAAACCTATACTGAATTGATTATAGGCTTACAGAGTGTGCTTAACAGCAGCTCACATTGTTGTCATTGTTGTGGAAAATGTAGGTCATACAAACATAACTGTTGTAATTGCTCCATATAGCACAGTCTGTCAACATGCCTAGTGTATGGGCATGTTATCACAGCAGCTATTTTGACACTAAATAGTAGGGCAAACACAGGTGTTACTAATGGTTCCATTCCACTTAAGTGTAGCAGAGTCTTTCCATTGAGCCAGCATGAACAATAGCAGGGCCCTGGCTCTGTTAGACTTAAATGGAACTGAACCTTCATTAATGCCATTAGTAACACCTGTGTTTACCCGCTATTTCATGTCAAAATGGCTGCTGTGAAAAAGGTCTATTATAGGTTGTCCGTGTGCCTCAATCAAATCCTCTTTGAAATAAAAATTGAAAAGCAAAGCAAACGACATCTCAGACGAAACTTTATTATCAATGTCAATCGATCTCAAAGTGGCCTAAGTATAGCAAATGGTGAGAAACAGAAGCAGCAAATGTTATTTTATGCTTTGCACCAGGCCCTGTCACGGTCTATCACGTTTTCATACCACACAGTACTGTCTATTCATTAAACCTTAACTATCACAGTCCCAGCATCCAGTGTACTTTCCCACCAAAACTTCCAAAACTTAGAGCAATCAATATCAAGACCTGCTGAAAAAGTCGCCTAGGCAATATTGTACGGCTGGTAGGCCTACTAGTTCAGAATTATTCCCCTGAACTCTTCCTAAATGGTTTTCAATGCATAAACAAATGTTTAGGCGTCTTATTTAAAGTTCTCATCAAATGGTTCTGCAAAACACGTCTGCTTCTCATATCCATCAACTCTCAGATTGAGGGAAGCAGTGAGTAATAGCTGATTAGGTTATTATAATTTGTACAGTGTGATAAATGATTGAACATAGGCAGCTGAACTATCATTTTAAAGGGAACATTGGTCTTCAAATTAATTTCTGTCATTTTTGCTTAAACGTTTGGCCACTATGGCGTTTGGCAACCAGCTCACTATGGAAACACTTTGCCATAGCTCTACCAACTGACGCACACGATATAGACCGACTAAGTAATGAAATTCTCTAATTATTTGTAATGAGCCAGTGGCTCAGCTCCCACATTTCAAAGGCTCGTTCTCTGCGCACATGCCCAGTGAGGCTGTTTTTGCGCACCGACTCTTTAAGAGCGCAGCGCCTGGGAAGCCGACTGCACTACAGACCGGAGGAGGCTGAGCTTATCCGAATGCGATGACACAACCATCAGCTGTGCCTGAGAGAAGGAGGAAACCCCAGATGAAACACCACAGAGCCACATCACAGAGCCACTGACCCGGCTCTATGCTGGGCAGCAGGGAGCAAGGCGCATGCCTTTGTGCCCCACAGGTCCTTCCATAACTTCTCTTTGGTAGAGACTTTGTGACATTTTTAGCCATCATGGTACTTGGCAAAGTGAGGGGCTTGGCGATCTACTTTGACAATTTGAATGAGAACAACATGCCGGTGTTCTCCGGCGGCGACTCGGTCTCAGGGAGGGTGGTTGTGGACGTGACGGGAGATGTGCGAGTGAAAAGCCTGAACATCAACGCCAGAGGAGTCGCCAAGGTCCGATGGACGGAGTCCCGGAACGCCGGAGCCAACACTGCTTATGCTCAAAACTACACCGAGGAGGTGGAATACTTAAACCATTATGACACCTTGATAGGAGAGGAGAGGGGTAAGGAGCAGTTATACCTCCATGGACATTTTACTGACGCAAAACATTGGCCAAATTGTTGCTGTCGCAGTGTCCAAAGTGATGCAAGTCAGATCATTAGCCTATACACTAAATATATTTGATATAAGCTGATTTGTAGCGTATTGGTGAGTTTGTTAGAAAACTTTTCCTACTGCGGTGACACATGAAGTCAGTGCCTCAAAACAGGAGTCCATCCAGGATAGTGGTACTGATGCGGCAGCTGATCTTCGATGCGACAGATAGGTCCTCTTTTTCACCTCAAATGAGAGCGCAAAATGCAACATATAGTCCACAAAACATTTCATTTTAGGCTACTTGCGACATTTCTTCTAAGTAATAATTACAAAAGTGACAGTTAGTCGTGTGAGTTTGTACAGCAGTCTACATGTTGACATCACCGTTGCCTCTGGAAAGTAGCGATCAATTTATAAAACACTTAAGGGCAAATGTCCAATTTGAGGAATGTGTGTTTTTTAATCTAAATGTGGGTTTTTAATGTTTAATGCTGTGGCAAAAACATATTTAATTGATGACATCCTGAAGTGTGCTGGTTCAGGCAACTCCCTTTGTTAGAAGCGGTTCAAACCTGTTCAGAAACTGGCAGAGACAGGGAGGGGAGGGGGCAGCCTCTCTCTCTCTCTCTCTCTCTCTCTCTCTCTGCTGATTCTTGTGCGTCTAGAATAACATCACATCTTCCTGAGGAGGTTACAATACACTTTCCTAGCTCTCCTATGTTCTATTGCCGTTATAAACCAGGAAACATTTCCAAAACATGCCGTAAGACAGCAAATGTAAACAAATGTAACTTGGCGGATGAATACAACGCACGAGCGTCAGCGAGGCTTGTCTACAGGTAGTGGCTCGTGACAAAACAGTGGTTTCAGGCTATAGATTACACTTGTAATCGGTTCACTATTTCGCTGTGTTTTGCAGCCTATTCTTCACACCTATAAGTAACCAATGAAGTGAATAAAGTATAAAAACAAATTATAGGCCAGCATGGACATCTCATTTGTCAGTCAACAAACATTCCTTGGTTGTAAGACATCACCAAGACTATGATGAAGGTTCAGATTGATTTTAGAAGTTGTTTTTTTCTCTCAGCTAGCTACAGATTCAGTTTGTACTATATGGTGCAGCAATGTTTTGTTTACCCAGAGGCAATCAACCATTGTACTGTTGGTGTCCCAGGTTCAAATTTAATTTAGTCATGTTTCATCAGGTGAAGATGTTTATTTAAATTCTTCTGGATGACAATTTTGCTTCACTTTCTGGCTAAACTTGTTAAATCCTTTGCTTTGGTTGTATTTCCTGGACTAAAACAAAACAATCAGCATATTATGTTGATGGTGACAACTGATTGTAGGGGTCTAATGATGGTACAGATGATGGATAATGATTGTACCTGATCTCTTGCCTGTCCTTGTTTATCCTCTGGCCGCTATTTTATGAGAATTGCCTTTCTACCTGTAGTTTAATGTTTGAGAGTGAAACACCCTTCCTCTCGCTTCTTCCATCCTCTCATGCCACAGACCACATGGCCATACAAATGTGGGCAGGGGCTTGTCAGATTTGCACCAATAGCAGCCTCAGGAGTAATTCATGTCACATTCCCTCCAATGGGAGGCTGAGTTGCGATGCATGCGTTGGAGTATCCAGCTGAAGGAAGCTGCTCATTCTGGTTCATACCGGTCTATGCCTGCTTTCTCTATGTTGCCGGTGACTTTATAGCGCGCACGCACACACACACACACACACACACACACACACTCACACACACAAGCTGTTTATGACAGCTCTGGCAGCAAACACATGCACACAGACTGACAGAAACACAACATTGATGCAAAGCAAAATACAGCAAGTGCTGAGGTGGCAGGAAACTCAAGTTCGGCAGCGTTTAGCCGCTTTGTGCATTTAAAACTTAAATGAAAACAACAATGAGGAAGTGAAAAGAGGTCATGTTCTCTTGCAGGGTGTGTCGCTCTATTATAGCTCTTTACTGCTCTCCTCTCTCTCAACTGATGCCCATTTATAGCAGAATTATACTGCACATTGTTTTAATGATCAGCAAAAAATAGGCCTGTAAAAGTTTATAAATCCACGTGGGAGTGCATGTGTTGTTAGACCTGAGGTGAACATATGATTATTTGAGTGAGCGATTCAACAGTTGCATGTATCCAAAATGTTGCAGTGCCCTTTCCAAATGTCTTGCGTACAAATGCCATAGATCTGTTTGTTATGTTTCCAGGTAAAATTAGCATTATTGCTCATGATGTACATTTTCTGTTCCTTCTTACAAGCCACTATTTTGGAAATCAATCATCCGAGGTGAAGTGACATATTCACTAATGACATCACTCTGGCTGATCTGACTAAACTGTCTTTATAGAAGTGTTTATAGGAAGTGCGTGTTCTCCTTTCTTTCAGATGAGGACTGTCCAGAGGAGGGCTCGACCGTTCTCCATACAGGCTTGCATGAATTTGCCTTCAGCTTCAACCTGCCTCAGATGTAAGTATGCACACCGACACACATACACCCACACCCACACACCACCCTCAGCGCTCATTTCCTAATAACCTTTCCCCCACCCATCTCCCCCCTCATTCTCATCTATTAGGGCCCTGGCCACTTCCTTTGAAGGGAAACATGGCAGTGTGAGGTACTGGGTCAAAGCTGAACTGCACCGTCCATGGCTGCTCCCGGTTAAAGTGAAGAAAGAGTTCATTGTCTTTGAGCACATTGACATCAACACACCACTGCTGCTGGTAAGGACAAGGATCGTTTCTTTTGGGGAAGCAGTAATGACGTTTTCTCTGTTGTTGAAAGGTGCTAATCAGTAATCATATCTGAACAGGCCCCACAAGGTGGAACCAAGGAGAAGACCTTGTGCTGCTGGTTCTGTGTTTCTGGCCCAATCTCTCTCAGTGCCAAGATAGAGCGAAAGGGCTACACTCCCGGTAAGGCAAACGCATCTCTCCTTTTAACCGCCGCAGCTCTCTTTATGATGCTTCGTAGCTAAGATCGGCTCTTTCCTTTCCCCTTTCCAAGGCGAGTCCATCCAAATCTTCGCCGAAGTGGAAAACTCTTCATCCCGCGTGGTGGTGCCCAAGGCCGCGCTGTACCAGACCCAGACGTTCTTCGCCAAGGGCAAGGGCAAGCAGATCCAGCAGCTGGTGTCCAACTTGCGTGGGGACTCTCTGCCCCAGGGCAAGAGCCAGAGCTGGGAGGGCAAGCTACTAAAGATACCCCCAGTATCCCCCTCCATCCTGGACTGTCCCATCATCCGAGTGGAATACGCCCTCGTGGTGAGTAAATAATTGTTTTGCAACGATTAAAGGAAAGGGAGATTTTCCAATTGGTCGTCTTACCTGTCAAGTCATAAGAACATAAAGACGAAAATCCTACATGTCTCTGATAGATCACTGCCTCAGCAGAGGTACTTTAACATGCACCATGTTGAGTGACAGCAGGCCACTCGCATGATCAAAAACATAAGAAAATAAGAACTTGCAGCAGACCTGAAGCTAAACTGCAAGTAATTTTAAATATGCAGTGAAGTCTGGGTGGGTTTATTAAATTTTGCACAACATGATATAAAAAAAAGCCACTGTTTTGATGTAGCAGCGACTGCTTTCTCTGTTTGCATGGGAAGTGAAGATAGTGGGCGATAGGAGACTGCTGCTTAAAGTGACTGTCAACTGAAAAAGCTCCAAAAATAAACCTGGCTGCATCAGCTATATCGAGTTGGTGATATTTCATTTTTAAAATGCATGAAGATTCAGGTCACATAATAAAACACACACACGCACACGCACACACACACACACACACACACACACACACACACACACACAAAAACGTACCACTAAAAAGTCAGTCTTACTTGTAATAATGTTCTTCACCTGCAAGTTCAACTGTCAAATATCGTGCTAAGAAGAGAATATAGACTAAAGGTGTAAGGTGCATGTGGTTTCTGGTGCACTAGCTGTATGCATCACACAAATATACAACACCTTCAACTGTCAACTTTATACGCCAAAGCAGACTGCTTGAAAGTAAATGCAGTTAGAATGGATTTACCTGCCTTATAATACTCTGCTATCCCAGGCGGTGAATTTTAATGACATGAACAAGTTCAACAAGTCTCTCCCCTTAGCAACATCAGTGAGAAAAGCTGCTGAGCAAGCACTTTTGTCAACATATCTAATTTTTTCTGTTTGTTCTTTTCTCCCTTTCCATTCTCTTCCAAATACCCCCTCTTTTCCTTTCTTGCTCTTTCACCCCTGCTTCTTTCAGGTGTATGTGGACGTTCCAGGGGGGTTGAATTTGTCTCTGTCACTGCCAGTGGTGATAGGGACTATACCTCTTCATGCCTGCTCCAGTCGGACCTCTAGTATTAGCAGCAACTGCAGCAACTTGAGCTGGTTGGGCTTGCCAGAGAGACCTGAGGGTACATAAACACACACGCGCACTCTTTTGCCAACTACCAAGTGCAGCACTTAACACTCAGGCAGACACACACACACACACACACACACACACACACAGAGAACAGTCACGTCATCTAATTTGTACCTTTGATTGTTTTTGCAGCACCACCGAACTACTGTGATCTGGCAGTATCAGAGTCGTACAGGCAGATTTGCCTGCAGGGCTGTGAGAGGTCTGATGAGGAGGGTGAGGACGGCGGATCTCTGCTAACGTACATCACAGAGTTCAGATATTTGCCACCACCACTCTACTCAGAGGTACGGTTCACATATACTCACACGCACATTCTTACATGCACAAGCTATGTTCTTACAGCAGAGTGACAAAAATAACTGTTCAGAGTTATACTTGTATATAGTAAAGGATGCAGTAAGGGATAAACCCACTTGAACTCTGCCTATTTTTATTGGCAGTTTACCACCTTGTCATGCTTATATCAATTTCATAAGGTTCACTGTATACCTAATGGTGTCCTCCCCTTTAAAATTTTTTATGCATGTTTACATGCTGGTATCAGAAAAACTGTTATCACGCTACTCTTTTCCCCATCTCTCAGTGCCATTCATTTTATTTAAAGTCTAAAGAATATCAAAAACAAATTTCTGAGAAGGTTAAGTAAATGTATCATAGTCAGTGATTTACATAAGTGTGGAAACAAACAAAACACTTCTTTCTTGTCCACTGCAACACCTACTTAATTAACAATTTAGAAATTGTAAGTAAAATAGGTACATCTATGAAATCATTGGCCACTATAATAATGCCTCATAATGCTTTACTCATGAAGTTCACATTAATATCACCCTGATGTGAGGAGCATGTAAAAAACTATGTTGACATAGATTAATGCAAGACTACCATACCAGTAGTAAAATATTTGTACTGTTATTACACAACACACTGCACAATTATTTGCCATGTAATGTTAATTAACCCTGTTAGACTCAAGCAGGTTGCAAGTGGATTTTTACAAATTTGATGCAAATTTGACACCAATTTTTTTTATTTACACAAACATTTAAAATGTTTACACACATTAAAAAAATTGACACAAATTTGAGATCAGTTTTTTTATTTACAAAATTCAATGTTAAAAAATGACAAATTTTGAAACATTTTTACAAATTTGATGCAAATTTGATACAAATTTGACACCTTTTTATTTATACATTTTAAAAACTTTTACACGCATTTAAAGAAATGGCACATTTTCAAACATTTTTACAAATTTGACACAAATTCTAAACAAATTGGTGGAATTTTAATAGTTAAATACCAGGAACTATAGATGAAAATGAATCATACAGCAGAAGTGTTAACCAAGAAAATAAACATTTCGTCCACCATGAATGATGCAGACACTTGTTTGGCCAATCAGAAACAAGATACATTGTCCCTCCAAGTCTTAAATATGTTGGTGCAGATTAATGTTTTAATTACAGTTGATTAATCCAATTTAAATTTTGTTTTCACTGGTGGTAGTTTGCCCTATAATAATCACCCATTAGTTTACCCATCTTTATATTTTACACTACATCAGTGCATGCAGCCATACAACTCTTCAACCAGCCAGCCTGCCAATATGCTGATCTGTGTCTGTGCATCTCTTTCAGGTTGATCCCTACCCTGAGCCAGTGGAGGTGTGTGGAGCTCAGGAAGTGAGGAGACCCGACATGTGTCCATCTCGCTGAAGAGAGCCCAGGAACCGAGGCGTACAAAAAGCGTCCATACATTGAGCTGGAGCCACCATGGCTCAGGATACAGTCATCCTCATCTATCAGGCCAACATAGACAACTTCTCACCAGATTATATATCATGATGACTAAGGGTAGATAACTAAGTGACCCTGGAATGTCAGCTGCAAGAGTATTGGATGACCAAGGCATAGACTGGACTGGGAGCCAGCCTGGATCCTCAAGAAGAGACAGAAAAGTTCCTCTCTTTGATAGATCTACAATCATCGTATGACTATGGAGAGCGACAGAAAAGGCACAGGGGAAAAAATATTAGAAGACGACTCACTGTTGGCCACTGGACATTTGGCATTCGGCCACTGGACATTCAGCACAGTGGTCAGAAGAATCATTCTCTTGCCTCAAAGTGAATTTTGCGCACACCTTTCTTACTGTTTTTCTATTTGTGGATTTATACTGCGGATCGCCACAGGCCTATATACTAGATTCTGTCCACTGATGTATTATATCGTACTCTTTTATCAAAATGGCACATTTAGAACAGAATGAATGCTGGTGTCAGCTAATTAATAGGTTGCGCTGAGCTTGGGGCTATTTTTTACTGTGGCCTGCAGGTGCCACTGACTGCTAACTACTTGGCCTCAGGTGGAGATGAAGTTGTCTCCGAATTGGTCTTCCTGTGAGCTAAACCGAAGTCCACTAAGACATGTAACAAAGGAGAGGTGATAGCTGTGGAAACAAGTGAACAAGTACAGATGGGACATAAGAGGCTCCACATGTTTCATCTTAAAAATATGTGTGTGATGGCTGATCAGAGGCCTAACGTAAATGACCAGCCAATGTACAACTTTAAGCTCAAATTGTGTGAGTGTGTGTGTGTGTGTATGTGTGTGTGTGTGTGTGTGTGTGTATGAGTATGTGTGTCTGTGTGTGTGTATGGGTTTATATGACCAGGTATATGCCCACACTGGGTATATTGAAAAGCACACCTCTGACCAACCAAGACAAAATAACACAAGTCCCATGTTGGTTCCTAAAGGTTTTAACTATAGAAATGGCCCTTTGGCCTGAACGTTGAAAAGCTCCTTTTGCTGTAGTTTTTCTAGACAAAAGCTATGTGCTCTCTTGAAAGCTATGTGCACTTCTTGAAAAGAATGGCAAACTATAAAAGATAAATGTTTACTGATTAATAAATCTAATCGAGAATGTTGTTCAAAGATTACTTCTTCCTCCTGTAACTTTAAAATACCAAGTGCAATATATTTTTGTATTTGATTTTTTTGCACTAGTTTTTCATATACTTTGTGGTTATTTCCATTTCTGTGCATTACATTATTGTTATGATCTTAAAGCTGTCATGATCTACTTTTGATAAAATAAAAGGTTTATTTTATAAAATAATTCAACTCTACTTTGTGTTTATTGTTGAATGGAAAATCTTAGAAGCTAAATAATATGTGCAATAATTTGCGCCTCTTCAGGAAGTGCAGTCCCCTGCCCCGGTCTCCTTCTGGCTTGTTGCATGTCGGGGGAATGCGAGCAGTGGGAGAATTGGGTTTTTACATTTTGGCCTGAGCGTGGTGCTAGAGCAGAGGTCATGAGGTCACCGAAGCTGACAGGGTTCATCCTCTGCAGAGCACAAACATGCTTTTCAAATGTCCTGCCAATCATTGTAAGACAGCAAATTTGACATTTTGTCCTGAGGGGGGGCGCTATAGGAATGGTGATGTTGAGTCCAAAATTACCAGGGTTCATCCTCTGAGGAGCATAAATGTGCTCACCAAATTTCATTGTAATCCGATTTATGTGATTACATTGTAATGTAATCAGATTTCAAGATACGTTGCCTTAAAGGAATACACCTCTGTTATGAGCAAAATAGCCTTTTTCCGACCCAGACTGAGACAAGATGTTCGATACCATTTTGATTTTGGTCCCTATGGCTAGCATTTTGTGTTAGCTTAGCATAAAGACATGAGGTCTACAGGAGTCATTAGCCTAGCTCAGTTAAAGTGAAACACACACACACACACAGTTGCTGTAAGGTTTATTTTTTCCACTTTGATGGAGCTAGGCTAATGACTCAAACTCTTTAAGTGGGAGCAGAGCAAGAAGGGCAAAACTATAATAGATTATCAAATACGACTACAAGAAGGGTCTGAGGTCTGATTCTATACTGAGGCTGAGAGGGGGCTGTAATCTGTAAATCCAGGCTACCTCTCACTTCAGCAGAGAATCCATGTCACCACCTGGTCTTGACAAGTCAACCTTCTCAATCCATATGTACCAACGTGGCCTTGATGAAGATTCCCCATTTCCTTGGACTTCCAGTTCCACCAGATGGAGAGAATTTTTGGGTTTCCGTTTCTGCTTCCTCCCGCCCTGTAGGAATGTTTCCCCAGGGAAAGAGCGAAAAAAAAAAACAAAAAAACAAGCAGTCAGCAAAAGAAGAGCTCTCGGAGGCAATATTCAATCACACTATTGAAAAGACATAAAACAAATCACTGGGACTGGAGTCCTATATTTTAGAGCCTAAGATGGACAGACAGTTATGTTGCAAAATGAAACAGGCGGTCTTAAATTAGGTTAGTTCCAAAGCTTCACTAAAAAGCATCGCTAAAGTCCATTTGCTTCAGAACTTTGCAAGAACAATATTAGTCCATTAGGCTAGTGCATCATGGAGAAAAAGTAGCATACATAGGTAGACCTTTACTACATCTATTAAGGTTTCAGCACAGTCATTAACATGAATAGTATGCTAAAATAAAACAAAAAATTAGCCCAGTCACACCAAAAAGGTCACAAAAATTGTGTGCATGCGTGCACTATGTGTGTATGTGTGAGAGGTACAGACTGTATTAAAATGTTTTTCTATGATTGACTAGTTATCAAGTTTGTATTGATATGATTTATTGATATGCCTTTTGTTTTTAGCCTCAAGCCCAACAACATTTGAGCCTGCGGGCCAGGCCAGGCATTAAACCAACACTCCAAAGTTTTTGGCAAAGCATCCTTTTTTCAACTTACCCAGAGTGAGTCAGAAAAAGGGTATTTTGCCCAAAATGTTGGAGTATTCCTTTAACAATTTACATTTTCCATTTCAAACTGAGACAAACAATTTGAGAGACCAATGAGAGGAGGGTGGGTGGGTCTCATTAACTTCCCTCTTTCTCCACAACAATTGAGGACTTTCTTATGAGGCTGGTGTAGTAGCGAGGACAGAGAGGATTGCTTAAATTTCTGCACTCCGTTTTTAACCATTCAGATTTACGATTTTAGTTCAGATTGGGATGAAGAGGAGATAACTCTACAAATTGCAACAGTATAACATCCATCCATCTACTGCTTGTCTTCTCATTCAGTTTCGGTTTGTACTATACTGTAATCCTGTCTGCAGCAACTGCCCTTTCCTCTCCTTCTAAATGCTGCCTCTGGCCTCACTCTCACTCTTCCCCCCTCATGCTAATAACTCAGGCTAGATGGGAAAAGGAAGCCATTGCCATTTGCACACACACAGCTGCAACAGTTCATTTGAGTAGGACTTGACTCACGCACATGGATGCACAACCATCCATGTAGGACAAACAAGTACAAATCCCCTATGATCATTCCACAATTTCATTACACTGGGAACATATGACCGTTTGAACCTCTCTGTACACTCTGTGGGACGAATAAGCCTATTAATGAAACTGCTGCCATATGCAGCACACGCACACGCACACACACACACGCACACACACATAGAGTTGCAACAGTTCATTTGAGTAGGACTTGACTCATACCTCTCCGGTCACATTTCTCTGTGCCTGCTCCAGAGACTCCTGGCTTCCAGACATTTGCACATACAGCAGACCAGATGTAGCACAGAGCTCATGTGAGCTGCTGACCTAATTCCAACCCTGCAACGTAGAAATTGACATATCAGAAGGGAAATGCGTATTTTTCCCTCTTTAGTAACGCTACTTTCAGTCCAGCTTGCATGTCATGACACATGTAGGGGGAATAACTTCTGAAACATGCAAAGCCACAGATTAAAGTCACAGATCATAGAATGCAACATTGTGAGGGTGTGTGCGTGTGTGTGTGTTTTCATAGGCTAAACAGGTTGTGCTGTTGGCACTTTTTAATAACTTAATGAAGATAACCTGTCTAGTCCTTGCCAGAATGGAGTAAATCCAAAACCTTGACTCTAGATGGTTTTTCCCCTCAAAACACTGCTGTAACAATGTCTAGTGAATTAAAATATAGTGAATTAAATTAAACTAGTCCCTTTTTGCGGAGGACCTCTTGGAAGCCTCTTAATGACCCCTGGGGGGTTCTGGAACCTCACTTTGAAAACCACTGATGTTGTATATATATTATAACAGACATTTTGAAATCCTGATGGAATAAAGTGTTATTTTAGTCTCACTCTGGGATTTTTTTTTCCAATCAGCTGTGCATACATGCATGTACGCCAAACAAGCACAAATCCCTTATGATCATTCCGCAATTTCCTTACACCGGGAACACATGACCGTTTGAACCTTTCCATAGACTCCATGGGAAGAATAAGCCTACTACTGAAACAGCTTCAGTGTTCAATCATAAGACGCACACATATGAAAGACACACACAAAACACCCCTCACACGCACAAATGATGGGAGGTCACATGTTTTGGCTCCTGCTGTACAGGAGCGGCTTCTGTCCGCCTGATAAACACAAACTGGTTTGGACTGGATTAAGGAATGAAGCCAAAGAGGTTAGACTGTGTGACAGCAACAGACAGATAGACACATCACAGACAGATAGGCCTCTAATGCAGTATCTGTGTGTCCACCTGTCTATGTGAGAAGCCAAGGCCTGGATGTGTTGTCGTGAAATATGAAGCTTTGTGCTTTTTTACCACTGACTGGAAAAGCTGGCTTCCTGATCTCTGTTTTTGCTGGTATGGGAGGCATTATATTGATCCACAACATGGTCAGACTGCTGTGAATGTAAGGGATGCACAGAGGGATAGGCATGCCTTCACCAAGTAAACAGATGAGGTATATCAAACTCAAGTGCATTACATAGTCCGCTTACATAATGCCTTGCACTAGGTCAAAGTGAGTGACTCTCATTTGGTACTTGGTTTGTTCCTATTAGATATGCATTAAACCAGAATTCTTTTTCTGCTTTGTTTTTCGATGGAGAGAAAATGGAAAGACAGGGCAGAGAGACGGGACAACATGTAGCAAAAGACTGCGGATTTACCAGATGCAAGGACATGCACACATGAGCATGATCGGTGTGCACACGTGCACCCACACCCACATGCACGTGCACACTAAAACAGCTTGCCATAGGTCTACATATCCATAAATAATGTCATTTTAACTAGTCCTAAATTTCCATAGACTTCACATGGAATCTCACTCTCTTCCCTACCTACAATTCAGTTTTTACTATCAAAAAGTCCAATTAAAGTTTTTCACAATTGCATATTCACTAGTAGAAAGGTATCAATTGTCATATTCTGACTAGTGTATTTCTGCCTATAGATATGAATGATTTCTATATCTACATGATTTATATATCTATATATGTATCAATTATATTTTAGAGATCTTGAACGACACATACCTACCTTTTTCAATTAGTCATAACTAAATTAGAGCTATCTCAAGTTAGCATTTTAATTCAATTATGGATATGTGGGCCTAGTCACAGTAACAGTGTTGATTAACAAATGTTTCTGATCATCATATCACTATGTTATTTATTCAGTTTTGATCAAACGTCCAGCAGGTGCGATGAGAAGTGAAAAGCCATTTCACTTTTTCCTAGCTTTGCTCCCGATGGCAAATCCTTGATGTTACATTGTGTGGCATTTTGAGGGCAAAATAAACTCTTTGATTTATGATTTGGAAACATCCAGTCCACACATAGCTTGAGCAACCAAACCTGAGCTCTGTTTATGAGTTGTCAAGGACACACTACAAATTGGCCATTATCCCAGATGCCTGCAGAGTGCTTTCTTTGTGTTTGTGTGTGTGCACGTCTCCATGTGTGTGGCCTTATTATTAGTACTTCAGTTGTTTTAATTTGATCATATTTGGTTTTTATTCAATTTCCTAATGTAAAGCACATTATGATGCCCTATGTATAAAATGCACTTGTTATGTGCTCAATCAGATCAATAAAGTATGATGTGATTTGGGATCTCACCAGAGATATCATGTTAGACAAACTGGATTTAAGATACTACATAATTTGAATAATTTCAGTGATTACTCAAAGTTTATCGATGTTACTGTGAGACACTGGAGAAAAGTGGAGTAGAGGGTTGCCACAGTCTATGGCGCCCCCTGGCTGTCTAATGGCCCTGATAAACTGTTGTTCAAACCGGCTGCACTCAGAGAAAATGAAATCCGCGTTCAATCATGTACAAATATTCTGTAGAAATCTGCGGGCCTCTTCCTCAAAAACAAGCTGATGTGTTTTACTCATCAGTTTTGCTAGAGAGTGCATTAATAACTACAGACAATTATGGTTATCAGCTGCATAATGTTGAACCCCCACAACCTCCTGTACACTCGCCACCAGACTCTGCTCTGCTGCACCCTCCTGGCTGCTGGGTCTTACTGCATCTCTTCCATCGTCACCTATCTATGACCAAACACAAATAGCAGAAATGGGGAAGTAGGACCTTGTGTTTCCTTCAGATTGAAGAGTGGGTTATTGAGTTAAACCAGTCTGAAGGAGTATGGTAATTCGAGTACACTCAGACTACACTAAAAGAATGAGCCATTATCTGTAAAGGGTGACAAATAATATTTCTAATTTTTTTTCTATTTGACAAACCACTGATGTTGTGTTCCATTTACCCATGTCCCATTTTGGAACAACTACCAGACCAGAGCGTGAATGAAATTTAATAATGAAGTCATAAGATGCTATTTGGCAATAAACAGAAAATAGTTTTGCAAGACTATTTTTGGCCTGTTTTTGCTGTTCTTTGGGTTATTAAGCTTGAGAGAGGCAACTCATTACCATTTTTAAGAATCAATTCATTGGCTGTATATTCACTTCTGGGTATTTAGGAGAGTCAAAGTATGTGTGTGTGTGTGTGTGTGTGTGTGTGTGTGCTTGTGTGCATGTTATTGTTTAGTGTACACATGTATGTTTGCATGTATGCATATGTGCACATACTGTGCTGTGTGTGAGTAGGCTTGGGTATCAATGTCAGTGTGTGTGTGGCTCTGCTCATGTACATATATGCATTTTCAAAAATGTGAATATATATGAGAATGTATATATTTTTTCTATACATATAATGTAAATATAAAAGAATAATTTTAAAAAAAGCATATAAGATGAGAATCAGTATTGCTCCGGTCATAATGTTAGTTCACAAAAATGGTCAGTAAAATCTCTGTAACTGGTGGTCAGTGATTAGTCTTCTATATAGTTGGTGCTTAGATAGCAAATACCAGGAAATACTTTTCCAATATACTATACTGCACTAGTATGAGGTCATGTATACCTGTATACCATACACACATAGAAAATTGAAGTGAGCCAGGCAATGATCACAAAGCACACACCGACATATGTAACAGAGCCTGTATATTTTGTTAAATTTTTCTGCAAAATACAAATACCACGTTTCCAAGTGAAGGAATTGCTGTACATGATCTCTGACAGTGATAAAAGAGGTGCACTTCTTGTGATAAACATTGTCTCCAAGTGGCGACAAAGGCCAGCTTATGCCGCTTTAGAATCTTTGAAACTCAAAACGTTGTACTTCTGGTCATTCGAAGCACTAGATGTTCAGTACAGTGTTTTCAAGTTCACGTAAAGAGGGCAAATACAGCCACGGGGCTTGACCATCACGTCATCAAAAAATGTACATTTACAGAGGACATTCACTCATGTCGCCAAAATTAAATTAAACAGAACAACTTTGAAATCATTTGTTAGCATGTACATTGGAGCATTTGAGGTACAAGTAGATTGCAGATTTGACAAAGTCCAGGCAATTACTAATAAAGGATCAAAATAAAATACAATGAAACAGGGTATTGCAGACAGTGGTGAGCAGAATTGTAACATACCTTTGGTTAGTTCACCCTCCCTCTTTACCCCCCTTTGTGTTCCCGACTCCACCCTTCAGTCACTCCACACCAATGACTCCAATCCTGGACCCTGAGGACAAGCTCCCTTATCCATCTACCCTCTGAGCAACTAAGGTACAACTCTGAACTGATCAGGTGTGTTAAATGCAGGCTGGAACTCAACAAACCCAGTGACTACGGCCATAGTGACCAAGAGAGAAAAAGGAGTGTAGAATAAAACGTATTTGGGCTCTGCCCTTTTGTAATAGACATGATTCTGTAATCGCTACAAGGCAAACTAAACAGCAGTGCCTTTAAAACCTAAACAAGGAATTTTAATAGTGAATTTAGTCACTGGATAGTGGGGCACATTCACACATGGACTGTGGCTGAGGGTTTGAGCTCCAAATATACAGTTTTAACCAAAAATATTCAAATCTGAACAACCCCCAGCCACCTCTGATGTCTGTGAGATTTACAAAAGCCGCTATCGCTATAGCTCATCGTTCCTCGTGTCTAATACACGCTGCTACTTTAGGTGTTGCATCATTTACCAGATTGACTGGATTCAGGAATAGCCTCCTCGTGTGGCTGGCTGGTGTCAGGCTCAGATGGTTCAATTAGAGGTTGAGCAGTAGAAGGCACAAGTCATTCATGATTGGAGGTGTGTAGATGTTTATAATGCCCTTGAACAAATACCAGTTTAATAATAACCATCACAAAGTTACTGCAGGAAATGTCAGAGCTGCACGGCCTGCTTGGTGCACTTGGAAGGTGCAATAAGTTCCCATTAAATAGTAAGGTTGTTGTCAATGTAATCTGTTCTGAATGGAGCAACAGCAAAGGGACTGACACCAGCTGAGCAGCCTGTTTTTGTTTTCCTTCCAAAGATGGACAAAGCCAAGCTATTCGTAGGGGCTTTTTAACTTGCATTAGTTCACATAACTTAAACTGACTCAAAACTTCCCTGAATGTTTAATAGAAAATGATGTGCACCTGCGCTCACTGTCTCTGCTTTTTATATTATTGTCATCTTTAAATAGAGCTATAGGCATTCTTATTTCACAGACATTCAAAAATATCCACTGAATTGTTTGATATAATAAGGTAGGAATATTAAAAAAAACATAACACTATAAAGAAAAAAAAACACTTGTTTGTGCAGCAAAGCATCACCGTCCCATCGGATATGGCTTTAGGAGTGCAATCCTATTGCTTCTGACTGCTAAATCTTGCAAAGCTATAAGCACACACTGCCTTTTTCAACATAACAAAGACACAAACACTTTGTTTTTTCATAGGAAAATAAAATAAATTGCTTATCTGGATTGCATCAGCCAGAAACCTTTGCTAAAATGGCTTTGAAAAGTGAAAACTCTAAATAAGCTTCTTCACATCAAGTGAAATCTTTGATTTATCCAAGGCTCCTTTTTTATGCAACCTGTTGCAAATGACCTTCTTATCTCTCACTCTAACATTTTCTATCTCACCATTTCTGTTCTCTCTCTTTTATCTCTCACCACAGCTGTGTCGACTCCTCTCTCTTACCTACCCATTCTCTTTCCAACTCTTCTATTTTGCCACACATTACCCTCCATAGTTCCATATGTGCTGATATGTTTTCCTTATTTATATGTGCACAAATATGTTGAACCTGCAACATGACGTGTGGTGGTGAACTTCTATCAGCTGCAAGTCAGCCGGGATTTGCAGACCACCTTTATAGAACCGAACTGTTCACCTCATCATGTCTGTTCTCATGGCTCTCAAGTTATTTAACTCACCAGTAGCTTAACCGTACAGAGTACCAGACTTCTTGACTTTTTGCTTTGTTAGTTTACATACATGTGCACATTTATAAATGTGCATTTTAACATATGTGTTTACTTATACCCCCCTGAACACACACACAAAACAAGCGATACATGTACACCACCAAACTCCATATCTCCAGCCCATCCAGTACAAAGTCAATCTCAAATGACATCCTGATCTCCAAGTAGTCATTACTCTAGTGTTCCAGTCTAGCTACATGTCATATATACAGTGCTGCATCACTGTATGGATATAATACGTCATTAGAGACTCACATTGTTTTAATCCATACCCCACCCCACGTACATGTTACCATTATACTTATAGCACTCCCACTCAGTACAAGAAAAACATGATAATAATAACACTATAAGGTAACTCAACTAACACCTCCTCCCCTTCTGTGGCTGCAAACCTCAGGGGCG